>JAUTBS010403188.1:0-25629 GCA_032361285.1 Aequorea victoria | reverse complement strand
CTGTATCCGGAGTGAAAGCCGTCACGTCGTTCTTAATTGGTAATTATCATGTAAGGGGGAGTTTGATAGATCAAACATTTCAACAAATAAACATCTGGATAGTTTTCGGTTTGACTTCTAGCGGGTGACTACCTTGGTTGAGTTATTCTGGATTGCAGCATATTTGGTCACTTCTAGACTTGTATCTGAATTCTTTTTCTAGGGAAATCAATTGTTAATATTCTATATATGTGCCTCGGAAATTGATTGTTGGTTGTGAAAAGCAGAATCTGAACACCGAATATATTGTGTTTTGATGCAATTGTCGTTTCTTTACATAAACAAAATAAAAAAAAAATATTTTTTGATGTTTATGGTTTGTTTTATGTTCTGAAGCATGGTCGCGTTTATGTGGTTCAAGTTTTATCTACAATTTTTGTCGATGTTTCTGGTTTTTACAAAACAAGGGGGAGATAGTTTGAAAGTTTGGGGGGTTCATGGATGCTTTTGAGGGGGAGTTTTGTGTTGTGTTTTTTTAATGCCTTATCTGCTACTAATCTGATGCTTCTCTCCTGTCTAGTGATTCCTATGGTTCTGATTTTTCATTACTTCATTTCTGATATTTGCACTTGATCTCTTTGAAGGTATTGTGTCTTGTTTGTGTTTTTTAGGTGTCAAAGGAGTGTTGATGATGCTCTTCAGGGTTGGTTCTCATGTTTTTTAAATCTGATTTCAAGGGGGAGTTTGTTAGGATGTTTTGTAATAACCCGATATTGCCAAGGGGGAGATTGTTAGGAAAAATTAGATTAATTAATTTAATTTATTTTATTTTCCAAATCCAATTGTTTATGGAAATTTGGGTTATTCCATTGTTAGTTGTTTGGATTCCTTTTGTGGTGATAGCTGTTTTAGGATATATCATATTGGGTATTTGATAAGTATGGAAGATATAGCTGTTTTAGGATATGGAAAATCTGGTTCTGGGATAAGTTTGGAAGATAGGAAGGAGGATATATTCGCGGACTTTTATTTCTATCTTTGAAGATTGACAGCGCTCGAGCGAACTTGGGAGCGCTCAAGCAGACCCTTGGCAGTTTGTGCATCAACGAAAGTTTTAAAAGAGGACCAAGGGTTCATTATTCTACACATCTCTTGGGCAAAATATCAGACATATTTTTGAGAGTTTTTGTTCTTCCAAGATAGAGATTATTTGAAGACACGAGATTGTTTTTTTTGAAGAACGGTTTCGAGGATTCGTCGCACGTGTGGATTTTGTCGGAGGATTCTGACGGAAGTTGCTTCGTGGATTCGTTGCAACTGCGAGAGGATTTCAAGCACTGGAGAACGGTGAACTAGGATTCGGCTACCTGCTTAAGACGTAGATTGAGGATTCGATTACGGTTTGTAAGTACGGTTTTGTAACTGTTCGTGATTATAGTGCATTAATTTTCTGGACTGTAGATTCAGTCCCGTGGTTTTTTCTCAGTTTGGTTTTTCCACGTATAAATCCTGTGTGTCGAATGGTGTGATTTACTTTATGTGGTTCTCGTGAATTAATTTATCGTGGATTTATTAAACGAATTTTTAAAACCAAATTTTTATTAATTAAAAAGGGTTTTACGATTTTTCAGTAGGTACTTATTCCTACCTGAAAACCCCTTTCAACCCCTTTCACACAAAGTTTCTAAAATTTCATATTTTGTAATTTCTTTTGTAAATTCAAAATGAATTACTAACTTCCACTATAAATAGGTCTAACTTATTTTACCACAAATAGTGTCCAAATTGCTCAAATTCTACCCATCTAATTTGTGTGAAATAAATTTTATGTGGCAGTAGACTCATAACCATAAATTTCGGTGGGGGGTTCAACCCCATATGATTTTTCTATATTTAATTAAAAATTTTCAATGTGAATTTTGAATATGCCTCCTTGGACTAAAAATTTCAAGAATTGTTTTAGGGTATGAACTCTTGTTTTTAAATCCAAAACAAATTCATACATGCTCTATACATATTCATATAACTCTATAAAATCCAAATATGTGCTCCCTATAGGGTTTTGGCATTCTTAGGAGGCTCTATGTTCTCTATGCTCACTAAGAATGGGAACTTCGTGATTCGCTCCAAGGTTTCTAAGCTGCGTACCTAGCAGTTTGTTCCTATGGTCAGTCATACTTATCATTCATTTGTTGATCTTCATGAACGGGGTCACGTCCACGATAATTATCCTCTGAGGGACAATATTGAGGATATCGTGGATGATCCTAATTTTATTTCAATTTTTGACCTGCCTCATTTCAGAGAGAATCTCGCTGGGAATCTTGTGATTGTGCTTTGTTCTTCTTGCACTATTATTTGATGAACGACTTTGGGCTCTGTTTTCTCGGCCTGCCATCCTTGATTCCCTGTCATCACCCCGACATTTTGGTTGAGTCTCCCAAGAATGACTTATGTGTCTGAATCTATTTCTTTCTCAGGATCCTCTACGTGGAAGGTTTCGATTCATTCCCAACTCCTGCCTTATGTCGTCTAGCTCCTTTCTCATTGTTTCCAAGGCTTCGCCCTTCTTTTGAAGTTGTAGTTCATAGTTGTAGCGTATTTCAAGAACTGCCACGTTCAGATTCTTCTTTGTTGTGGACTAATAGTTCACATCTCTATACCTTTGAGAGCAAACCAGGATGGTTTGATGGATTGGGGAGACATCTTTGATCACTGGCCCTTTGTGTTCTCATAGCTCCTGAGTGTTTGGATGAGTTTTTTCGATAGATGGCTACAAAGAATGTAGAGAGAAAAAACTTCTCAACCTTTTTGTGAACCAAACGAAGCAAAAGGGGATGTGCAACTGAATCCTTAAAATTTCCCAAATTGTTGGTCGACTCGAATGACTTTGATCGAACTATACTTGCGTAAAAGTTCATTAGCACTGCTCGGCCGACTGGTTGGTCAGAAGAGTACTCTGATACTTAAGTCAACACTTTTTCGAGAGAAAACGAACGGACTCGGAGATTTAATTAGGAAATGAGTGTGTACCTTCTCATGATGTCCCTTGACGTTTTTATCGAAAGAAAATCACCTGATTTTTTGTGCTTATCTGGACGCTAAGATAGTGAGATTGTGATGATGGCCATCTGATTGGCCATGGATTTCAGAAGTGAGTTGGGATGGGCCTTGACTTGATAATACCCCCTTCAGTCATAATTCGATAAGTCATATTTTAGTTTAATATTCCTAAAATACCCCTTAATATATATAAGAAAGAATAGAGATAAAAAGTGTGGGGTAATATAGAAAAAATAGAGAATACAAAGGTGAGAGAAAAGAGATAGAGAGAACAAATAAAAGAGAACGTTAGAAAGAGAAGAAAATAAAATAAAGAAGAGAGAACGTTAGTTTGCGTTTGTCAATTTTAAAATTATATAAATTTTGTTATTTATATTTATTCTTAATAATATTTATATTTTTATAACTTATTTATTGAGATCAATAAGAACAAAAAATCAAAAACTTCTCATTTTCACAAAAGAATGAGAAATTTATCATTTTTTGAAATCCGAAATGAGAAAATCTTACATTCTTGAAACTAGTAATTTCTTATTTAGAAAATCAGAAAGTGAGAAAGTTCATTAATAACTTTACAATTAAATCTAAGATTTTATCTTTTATATCTTTTAAAAATGAGAAAGTTTTCATTTTTTGTGAAAATGATAATTTATTATTTTTTAAAACTTTCATATTCTATATAGATCTTGTTTTATTGATCTCGATGAGATAATTTTAAAAATATAAATATTATGAAAATAGATGTATATAACAAAAATTATTTAATTTTAAAATTAAGAAAAACAAACTAATTTTCTCTCTCTATTGTTATTTGTCTTTCTTTCTCTAACTTTTTTCTTCTTTTTCTTTATTCTTTCTATCTCTATGTTCTCTTCTTTCACTTATGTCCTCTTTTTTTTATTATCTATTCTCTCTCTATTTTTCAGATTTTATCCTCTCTCTCTTCTCCACCCACTCCCTATTTTCTATATAAGAGAGGGATAAAATTTTCAAAATCCTTAACAAGCTTTTAAAAATAAGACTTCATAAAATAGTCAATAAATATATATATTGTACCATCAGTTATTTATTGGTCTGCAAACTTAACCTTTATATTCCTGAAAATTGAGTTGTCAAAAGTGAAATTTCCACAGAAGATCAATCAATTATTTATTGAGAAAATTAGTGATAACTTCCTACAATAATGGCTTTCCTTCATTAAGTTTAGTTGACTTTTATTTAATTCATTAAGCCAATTTTTATTTATTTTTCATTCATTACGTCCAAATTAGTCAAAAAAGTTAATATTCTTTGATATATTTGTCCATTAAAATGATTTTATAATTAATCATATCATTATAAAAAATAGCACAACAACAACAATAATAATAACAAAAAAATATTAGTTAATAATTTACATCACAGTTATTAATTAAAAAAGATTAAAGTATCAAAAATTAGGTATCAATGTTGGATAAATGTTAAGAATTAACACATTTTATTTAAAAAATAATTGTTGTTGGGGTTTAAGACAAAGTTTGAAGGATTTAGGTACACAAGGAGAGAAGTTGTAAGAATAGTGAGATTATTTTCTACTGAACTTGATTCATTATTTTTGGCTTTTTTTGGCTTATTATAAAATGTCACGACTCCATCTCTTTTTATAGTAATTTATGGAGTCTTCTAAAATCTAATTGTTACACCTTCCAACTACTTTCTTTTATATATTAGATTCTTTTACACAAATATAATTATTATTTTCTACACACTTTTGTGATTATTATCTTATACACACTTCTATTATCTTCTACACTTTTACACTACATTCTACGAATCTAGAAGATTACAAATTATTTTTCTAACAACCCATCTTAATTTGTAATCCTCATGCTCTCATGAAATTGAGAGAATTTCTCTGCTGTCATTGCTTTAGTCATTATGTCTGCCAACGAATTATTGGTATTAACGAATTCAAGTTGGATTTCTCCTTTCTGCACCAAGTCTCTAATGAAGTAATGTCGAAGCTCAATGTGCTTTGTCCTGCCGTGAAAAACTAGATTTTTACTCTGACATATTATCATTGTAAGTAGTAGTTGGACGTTCTTCTTTATGCTCCACATTAGAATGAATTCTTCTTTGCCAGACTGCTTAACATGTTGCATTTGTGGCTGCAATATATTCTTCTTCTGTTGATGACAAAGCAATCATCCTTCGCATTTTAGAACTCATTGATATAATCTTTGATCCCACGCAAAATACATAGTCTGATGTGCTCTTTCGATCATCTATTGAGCCCGCCTAATTACTGTCAGTATAACCAATAAGTTTACTGTCATTTTTTTTTGCATACTTAATGCCGAGTTTCTTTGTGACTTGAAGAAAATGAAGAATTTGTTTGGCTGAAGCATAGTGTAGCTTGCTCAGCTTCTGCATAAATTTGGAAATAAGATTCACAGAATATACAATATATGGTTTGGTATTTGTCAAATAATTTAGTGAACCAACCAATCTTTGGTAGGCGATAGCATCAATCCTTTCTGATCCATCATTGAGCTGCAGCTTCTCATTTAAAGATACAGGAGTGGAGATTGGCTTGCAATTGAACATTCGATATTTCTTCAGTAAATCCTCAAGATACTTTTCTTATAAGATAAATATTTTTTCCTTAGATTTTCTTACTTGAATACTGAGAAAATAACTTATAAGGCCAAGATCTGTCATCTCGTACTATTTTATCAAAGCTTCTTTAAAACCTTTAACCATTGCTGAATTAGTGCTTGTATAGATCAAATCATCTAAATATAGAAAAATAATGAGAAAGTCTTGCGTACCTCTTTTCTTGACATATAATAATGCTTCACTTGTTGATACTATTATTTCAGGATTGGGGTGTTTGCTTTAAGCCGTATAGGGCCTTCCGAAGTCGATATTCCCTCCCTTCTTTTTCTTTGACTGATTGCTCCACATACATCTCCTCTTCAAGTTCACTATTGAGAAAAGCTGATTTTACATCAAACTGATATATTGGAAGCTCGTATTGTGCAGCCAAAGCAATGACTATTTTTATTGTGTCGATTTGAGCAATAAGAGCAAATGTTTCATTCAAGTCCACTCTAGGCTACTGTGAGTAGCCCTTTGCAACTAAGCAAGCTTTGTATTTCTGGATTGTTTCATCTTCTTTATATTTTATCTTGTAAACCCGTTTAAGAACAATCATTTCTTTACCTTCGAGTAAGTCAACGAGCTCCGAAATGTGATTCTTTTCAATAGTTGTAATTTCTTCATCCATTGCTTTTAACCTGATTTCTTCTTTTACAACTTCTTCTTTTACAGCTTCTTCATATATATCCCTTGAAGAACGTACCTTTCTTGTCAGCATATCGGGAATTTCAGATGATAAGCTTTCAGGCGAGTCAGTTCTTGGACTTTAGCTTAGACTAGTACGCGAACTTTGATTTAGACTTGGGTCTGAATTGAAGATTCTTGTCCTTTTTCTGCTTCAATAAATTCATATTCTTGTACTGAATTATCCTTTATTTCTATGTTTCCATTTCATCAAATATGACATCCCGAGATTGTAGACACTCCATTTTGATCGGGCATAATATATCATACTTCCTGTTAGTCCTGCCCTATGATGAATATATTCTCAAGAATGGGGATAGATTCCGATAAGAACGAATTGATACAAGAGTCGCTCAAAGTTAGGTTTTCATCCAAACTCTTCTCTATTTCTAAAGTCTTTCGGCAAACTTTCTTTAGAACTCGTCTACCAATCTTTCAAATCTTATTTTCAACCAAAACAACCTCAAAATAAAAATCTTAAATCATTAAGTTTATGTTTTGAAAGTTTGAATGGATCCTCTTTGCTTTTCGGGACACCCTTTACCTCCGTTTCAATTAATTTTCAACCAAACTTCTTCAAAATTTATTTTAATTATCCATCAAATCATGTTTTCAATCAAACCACTTTTAAAATATGTGTTTTCAATCATCTAGTCTATATGTCAAAAGTTGGATGACCTTTCCTTGCTTCTCGGGATATCCAAAACCCTTCAAAAGACCAAATCGACCCAAAGAATGCCCCGAAAGATGGAAACACCATCGAGGCCTAAGCTAGGAGATTCGGATTAGCCATGGGGAATAGCCAGGCCCATAGGGCCAGACTAGTCATGGGGAAGAAAACCAAAATGGCCAGACTGGCTATGAGGGCTTTTCCCCGCCTGATGAACTTTTTTCAACCCGTGACTCTTTCTAATTGGCTGGGCTTTCTCACCATCTCTTATTCCTCCATTTTTAGTTTTTTCTATCCCCATAAATAGAGGACTTTACCTCAAATTTTAAAAATTTTTAGAGAGAGATCATGAAAGTTGATCAAAATTGACAAATAATTCGTAGAAAATTTGTTTTTAGCTTTCAAAAGATCGTTATCATTTTAGTTTTTGATTATGAGTTCAAATCCTAGCAGTCTTAAGCGCTTGAGTGTCATTAACTTTGAGGAATGAGCCTTCTGATTTTGATTAAGAGATCATATACCTGAAGGCGTGCCGAGCTAATCGGCGATCTATGGCTCAAGGTAAGTAAGCCCTTCCTTTTATTTATCGCTTTCGTAGTTATTTTTATATTTTATAGTTAGTATTTCAAATATGTAGTTTAATTTATGGATATACATGATAGTTATGTAGTCATTCTTGGGAACCAAATCTTAAAATCTAGTGACAGTGCGTACAGATTATACCAAAAAAATTTATTTGAGATCTGATCTAACCCTACAAGGCGAAACAAGGGTTATACCTTCGAGATCTCTCTGATTGATCCCATCTCAAAACATGAACATAAAAGATTGGATGCACGCAAATCGAATTCAACTGAACCTCAGCTCTTCTATCGTATTCCCGTATGCCTGATCACGAACAAAGAGTGGACTCTGATCCTCGTGACCTACATGACTTTCTCGGCTGCCTCTAGAACTCTATATCACCAATAGTAAAATCCTAGTAGCCAAAGAGCGTAAGTTTCATATAGAAAGGCTACAGTAGGGACCTAAGGAGTAAATAAAAATCGGTCTCCTTATGAAATTAGAAAACCCTAATTCAATCCGGATTAGTTTCCTAATTCATAAATTATAATTCATACCACTAAAGAATTATAATTTCACTCCCGATCTTATCTTAAAGTTATATTTTGAGCTCCATATTATTAAATATTTATTTATCTTTCCACGTTAAGATTACAGATACCCATCGATTAAAATAAATTACTGAAAATCATATTTAATCAACACCTTTAAAAATTATTCAGACCTTCTACTTAACTTATTTGATATGTTGGATACAAAATTCACCTGCAGGATTCGACATAATCAAAACTTATAAACTTCCTCAAGGGGGTATCATCAATCCCTACACCAGGACGTAAATTTCGTTAATAATTAATATTCACCATTCACAAAATTTCATTATCCAATTCACCGAACTTATTGACCCATAAAAGGTCTCACTCTTTTATGAATCAAAATAACAATCACTAAGTATATGTGTCTATTAAGTATTTTGGGATTAAGAACATAAGCATTCATAATAACCATGAGATGTTAGTTATTTTATACAGTCAGTATAAAAATAATTAACTCAATATGATCATGTTCAATACACACCAAGTGTCCTAGTATAGTAAGTTAGAACTATACCATTCCCTATTATAATCAAGACATGTCTACTTAAATATTGTGTTACAGTCCTACCGATTGTGTATCCAATTTCATCTAAGACTGTGAATAAAAAACTTATATTTCACAAGAATCGATGATCTAATCTTCTGTGTATAAGCTGAACTCTACACACATGATCATCTACTGTATAGAATAAAAGGCACACATGCATATTATTAAATAAACAATGTAGTAGAAATATTGCTTACATAAATTCTCTTTAAAATAGGAATAACTTACTTTATTAAATAATAAAACAAGTACCAAAATCCATTACATAAAGTTTAACTTTTAGTAAATAGCCATAACAGTCATTAAAATGACGTCGACTTTCAATGCCTGGCCCTTTTTGGTCCGGGCTCTGTTTGCATAACTGTTTTAAAAAAAACATGTTTTTCAATTCATCTAAGGCCTAAATATGACATTTTCATTTTTTAAAGTTTTTTTTAAATTATTAATAATTATTTTCGTAAATCATTTTCCAGTTTTGGATAAACTTATTTCGTATGTCCGTTTTTGACGGGCGGTTCGTTTCTGGCCAAAACCCATGTTTTTGTACTATAAAAATGTGTTTATGATGCTGATCACGTGTTTTTATGAATCTAAAACTATTTTCTAAAAAATTCACGCATAGATCATGCGCTTTTGAACCTTTTAAATTGTCACATGATTCATTTTCGAAACGTTTCTAAAAAGGGCATTGATTTTTAACCCTGGACCCGTGTGGGACACGTTTGCATGTTTTATAACCAAAAACCTAATTTTATAAGGTTCATAGGTCTTGGTCTAATAGCGCAAACCTTTTCCTAAATTTTACTTATTTTTTTGAAACTCGGCCCATTTGGAACCGTTACGAGGCCTCCCGGTCCGAAAGTCACTTTTTGACATTGTATGTCTAAAGTGGACCTATTTTCAAGGGCTTTTTAGAAATTCAATTAAAAAGTATTTCATGTTTTATTCTGTAAAAATGTCATGCTAAAATCCATGTTAGGATTTACTGCTTTTAGAACCTAGTATCATGCTGATTAGTACACGAGAATATAACATCATGTGATTTAGTTTCCTTCTGATATGAACTGATGAAACTAACTCGCACACGAGCACCACCTTGGTTGAACTCCATAGGTTAGAGCAATGCTTGATGTGTCTGCTATTAGGTAAGTGGAAAAGGTAGGAGTTTAAGGATTCTTTTTGGTTATCCCCAAGGTGATAAATGGTTACGAATCTCTAAAACTCTATCCCTAGATAGTGTGTTTCTTTTACACCCTTTTTGCATGCTTGAGATGCAAGTATGATCACATTCTCTCTTGACCGTTCTGAAATTCTTTTCAATGTGAGCTTACCTAGTCATGTTATTCAACATTCATGCATTAGTTAAATTTGTGAATTTAAACTCAAGAACTAATAGTAATGAATAGAGGCTAACCATGAGGTTAGAATGAGCGGGTGCCTTACATCTTACCACCCGGTAGTTTAGCCCCCGAAATCGATCTGTAGTGATGAAAGGACAGCCTAATCCAAAGAGAGTCACACATAGGTTATTGGACCTTAAAACCAAATGATGACTCCAATTTATATCAAACCTTCATTTCAAGGTTATTACGATCGCAATTGAATTGACGGGTGTTGTATAATTGAGAATCGATCATTTGTCTATGAGTGTCATAGTTTAACATGCAATGACACACTTTTTTGTCTTGCTAGCTAGAAGGGCTTCATCCAGGTACGGACCCAAACCTAATTCCTCCGCAAAGAGAGGAACCTACAAATGGAGACTCCACTGGAGACTAGTTAAGAGGACTAAACTTCAAAGTGCTATTAGTTCTCTTTTAAGTTCATTCATGTTTTCTTGTTTTAGAAGTCTCTGGTTTCTGACCTTGAAGCCTCTTGAGATTGAACCTAAAGAGCAACATCTAGGAAAGTAGCAACCTCTAAAACAACGTAATCTCATCTAGGGTATATCAAATAGATGTAGGTGTACAATTATCAAAATAAGTGTAAGTGCACACCCTGGAATAGATAACATACTCTGAAACCTTTGCTTGGGGGATGACAAGATGACTACGCAAAACTATTTTAGCTGCATGTAGATTCTTTATAGAACTTTTTAAATTAGGACAGGAACCTAATAAGGTATGTCATGAATCTAATGCTTGCATGTGTTTGGTTAGTTTGTTTGTTAGTATGTTTGCTTGCTTTTGTGTGCTGACATTAGTTAAGACTGTCACAATAATTCAAAAATATTTCCCTAAAAACAAGTTCTCATAATCTCAATTTGAGCGTGTAACAAGTTTGAGGTCAATTGAGTCCGAAGAAAAGCTAATTCAATCCCAATGGCCCATCAACTAACTTTAGAGAATTTGATAAGGATGATGGAAAGCTTTCAAAAAACTGTGGCCGACATGCAAGTGTTGATGTCACAAGTTATTGCCCGCGTCTCTGAACTCCTGAATCCCAATGATTCTAACCTTCAATACCATGCACCTTTACCACCACTTTCTAAGCCTTACCCTCCCAAACCTCTAAGCCGTTAAGTACCCAACCCGCTTCCTGTGGTGTTTCTACTGGTTAACTCACAATCTAATCCAGTTGTAGAAGATCCTTCCCTCAAGGCCGGTCTAGAGAAGATAGACCGCATCGAGAGTGTCACGACCCATTCTTAAACAAATGATCATGACCGTCCAGTGAGTTAAATCCACCCAAGGCCTTTACTTTTATCTGGTTTATGGAATTTATAATATTCCATACATAGAATAAATCTAACAAAAATAAAATCATACATCTGGAGCTGTGCTGATAAAATATGTATAAACATACATCCGTAGTATAATCCACAACCCGGGTTGGAAAACATAATGATTAATACAACATTGGTTTAACTACACAACATATACAAACAAAACTTATACCAAGGATCTACTTTTTGTTTCTTGGTTCACCATCCTGAAAATATGTAAACACGACAACGTAAGCTGGAAACTCGTGTGAGAGTACTGATACAAGGATTACTAGATTAACCATGGCATATTATTTATAAAACCATACTTCATTATAGCATATAAATTTTAAGCCACAAACATTAACATATGCATCTGAACATGCATCAATATTTCAAATTTCAACATAATCAAGTATTATAAAATGCTACTATTATTCAATGGTATCATGCCAGTATAATAGGGAGAGACCCTTTGCATTAGAATTATGGATATAATATCATTCCGTCACCACCTGACCGTGAGCCCATCCTTATTTCATCGTCCTCCTGGTATCTACAACTTCCCCCAAGGTAGGACACCGTTCCGAACCATTATATCAAGTATACAATGAAATATCTTTGCAATATCCATGGTTTTGTTATATTAAGGATCTTATCACTTTATAAAATAAATTCCAAATAGTAAATTTTCATAAATCATTTGAAAAGTATTGTAATTCAAGTAATTCAGGTATTATGTAACTTACCGGAGAAAATTGTAGACACTCGAGGTGTATTTACTAGCCCGACGAATGAGAACCTATTTAAACATATTCATATAATTAAAATATATTTTTAAAGGTGTACCTTCCAAATAAAATTTAAAAGAATTTTATTTTTATTTTTAGAGATATTAAGCGCTCAAACACCTATCTAGCATTTGTCTAGCACTAAACACTGGAATAAGGGCGCCCAAGCGCCTGTTTGGCGCCAAATTGGCGCTTGTCTAGCGCTCGAGCGTCCTTCGAGCACCAAGAACTCGAGTGCCTATCTAGCGCTACCATTTGGAGGATGAAGCGCTCTAGCGCCTCTTTAGCACCATGCTCAAAATTTTCTAAAATATTTTAATCTTTTATTTTAAACAAAAAGATGATCCATATATTATGTTCTAGTGATTCTAAGGTATTGAATTAATGGTGATGATGATGAAAAAAGTGACGGTACATTGGTGATTTTCGTGGAGATGAATTTTGATAGAAATAAAAATTGAATTGGAAATTCAAAGAGGAAGAAAGCTCACCTTAGATAGAGGTAGAAGATGACTGGATGAGTGAACAATGATCGAAGATGGTAGTTCTCTTTCTTCTTTGTTTCCTTTCCTTTCCTTTCCTATTTCTTCTTCTTGATTTCTTTCCTTTTGATTATCTTTAAACCTTTTCAATCCTTTATTTTGTGATTATTTACGTATAAGCTAATATCTTAGTAAAAGAGTAGCAAGAGACCTTCTAACTTCTGCTAGTAAGTGCAAGTTAAGAATTAGAGTTTGACACTTGTCACCATTGGTGATATGTGTCATTAAAGGCTAGCACGAGGTGGCATGCAATGCCAAGTGGCGCTCTTTCGGGGTTCGATCTCTGAAAAATCCCAAAAATTTACCATATGTCAGGAATATTAAAATATGAATTATCGTGTGATTAAAAATTTTAAGAAAAATCCCGTTGATGAGTTATTGGTCTTGGATCAGTCTTAAACTTTTTTTAATCACAAAAATAATATCTTAAGAATTTGCATCGACCTTAAAAAGTAACTCACTCATTTTTTCCGTAATTTTGTTTCGGGTGAAACTTAACGCTTACATTTTAGTTTATCTTTATTGATGGCTCATTTAGGTTTCATGGGCCGCTTTTTGTATCTTTTAAAAAACTTAATCAACATTATCTATTTACTCATTCATTTAGAGGTATAATAGCATTTTATTTTAAGGGATAGATGATTACATGCTAGACATCAAAGGCCTATGCCTTTTTCCTAAGGCATTCTTATCGGACAAACTTAAGATGATAGACGTGGACAAGTTCGATGTAATTAGAGATCCAAAAGAGTCCATCTAATGATGTACGTAGGAGCACTGAGACCTATGGAAATAGGGAAAGATTTTCTAGGACAGGTGATCCAGAGGTCTTTTAATAGGGCAAGCCTTTATTGATTTTTGATGTTGGATTTTCCTAAAATACATACCTAGGAAGATATAGTGAACATCTTCGTGGCCTAGTATTCATATAACATGTAGTTGGATGTCACGATGAGAGAGTTTGAAACCACTCGCCAAGAAGCTAATGAGACATTCTCTAAGTTTATTGGAAGATTGAAAAGCAAGCATGCGGAGATGATAGTAATGCCTTCTAAAAGAAACCAAGTCCGTATGGTAGTGAAGAACCTACAACCTCAGTTTATGAAGCATTTGGTAATCTAGCCGTTGACCACCTTTGAACAACTGTTTGATGCCAGAATCCAAGTTGAAGATGCTATGCGAGATGGAGTTCTTAAAAAAGAAGAAACCGGCCAAAAAATGAGATAGATGAATGAAAGTCTTGAAGAAAGCGATGATGCAACCACTGAAGAACTCAATCAAGACAAAGCCCCAACAAGAATCTTCACTCCCTTAGGAATGACTTTGTCTGAGGCCATGTACTGGTTAGTAAAAGATGATTTTCTTAAGCCACTAGATCCTATGCCGCCACTTGACCCGTTACCTCATAGGTATGATCCTAGAAAGTTTTGTGCTTTTCATCAAAGTCATGGACATCTTACCGAAAAATTTTTGAGGCTTCGACATGAAATTTAGAACCTTATCGATGATGGAACAATCGAGCCTCCCTAATCTGAGATATGAGAATATCGGCCTTAGAGATCATGAAGGCGTGCAAGGTGATAGGTGATGCTCTCTGACAATAAGGTTATCAATGACCATGGATGCTACGGGAATAACTAGTGTCACAAGCTTGGTCCTTGAGTTTTAATTTTTTTCTTCTTTTAAGTAGGTTTGTTTGTTTAAGTCTTAGTCTTTTAAATAAGTATGAGTCTGAAGGCCTACTATTGCGCTCAAGTTTGTTTCTTCTTTCTATGTGAGTTATTTTTTTATTTTTAGTCCATATGCAATCAAACATTCTTTTCAATAAAATAACCCATGGTTTTGCTCATCTTGTGCCCAAAATAGAATGTGAGTACTTCGAAATCTCCTAAAAAGATGTGATATCCGTAAAGTCTTGTTCCTTCAAAAAGCATACATATGCAACCCTCACCCTTTGAGTCCAATCCACTACGGAAAGAATTGAATCAAGCACTGAGAATAATCCCTCAAAATGTCTAAAATTTTCTTATTATGTCTTTTAGAGGAATTTGAAAGATTGGTTGGTCTATCACGAAATGCAAGGATGTTCTATTTTGTTCTCTTTTTAAAGCTAGTGCATTGTTATGATCGTCTTGAATCTAGAAGTTATTTAAAGAAGATACCACATGATCGGAATGTTTGATGGATAAAAATAAAGAAAAATAAAAAATAGAAGAAAAAGAAAAAGCTCGCTAGGTCAAAAATCTAAAAGGACGGCTTAGGAAAAACTTAGAGCATCAAAAGGAGAATTAAAATAATTGAGTCAACCCTCACCGAAATAAGTAAGGCATGATTTTCATCTGGGGATACGTAGACAGCCTCACCCCGGGGCCCATACATTGCTATCCTAATCTCTTAGTTGGTTCATTTGCTCAAAAAGTGGAATTTCTGATGAAAAGCCCCTCGATACTATGGGCATTTTAAATGATTATCCAATGAAGATCCTACAATGTTCATAGCCCCTCTACACTAGGGGAATTCTAGGCGTTCCTTGGAAAAGAAGATTCCGAGGCCCCTCAATACTAGAGGCATTTTAAGATTTTCAAAGTCCCGAATCCTAAGAACTATGGGCATTCTAACATCTACAAAGCAATTGTTTGCTATAATGGACTATGGATCTAAGTGTTATCGGCTAAGGACAATCAAAAGATTATGTTTCGGGAACAACATGCACTAAGTTATAATTAAGCAAGAAATTCTTTGAATACTTAGAGCATAAGGCTAAGTAAAATGTGAACTAAAAAGATAAAGTGCAACTAATTCAAAACTTGAGAAAAGACGGTATTCAATACTCAAATTTATTGCCAATAAACTTTATTCATAAAGAGATGGGCATGCCTCTCAAACTTCTAAATTACAATAAAAATGAAATGAAAGTAAAAGAAAACATCATCCTTCTAAGGCATAGTGAGGGAAGAAGAAAATGAAAATAAAAAGAGTCTTGTCTTCAGTCACCATCATTGTCGAGGTCGCTTGAAACAACACTGTCAAGGTCTCCTTCTACCTCATCTTCAGGATCCTCTTTATTGTCTTCCTCAGGATCTTCATCAAGATCCTCTTTCGGATTTTCTTTAGGATCAAATTCTTCATTCGATGCAATGTCTATGTCTTCTCCTGGATCATCCCCAGGATCAGACACTTTGTTGGATATGATCTATATGTCTTATATAGACTCATCGCTTGATGATACCTTCCATGGCTCTAGCGAGCATCACATTCTCTAAGCAAACTAATAAGCCATAGAGAAGGATATAGTAAAGGCATACCCCAATAGCTCAAAAGGAGTATAGACCCACTGTTGTCACCCCAACTGATGCCTGATACATCCCAGATAGTCATGTGTGAAGGATCGAAGATCAATGATAATTTCCATGTGAGGACCCATCAGTTGAGAAATCACAGGCCTCTCATCAAAATATTCAAGCTGACATTTCACTTCACAACTGTTAGCAAGGCACTCGGTCCACTCAACATGGGTATTGTGAGGAATCCTGTCAAAAAACTCGCCAACTTCGTCCTTTTTATGTTTTTAAAACACGCTCTCAGTTTTATGATTCTTTTAAAAGGAAAAAGCGTGGTTTTATATTTTGAAAAGAGAGCCCCCAGATGTGTCCGTGTTACGGGCCGCACAATTGGAGTCGCCACTTATTTTTTGATGAAAAACTAAGGAAACAAAACTTTCAAGGTATTAGTCCGTCGTTACCAGAGATAATGATTCGAGATTTAGGATACGAGAAGGGAAGGTGTTAGGCACCCTTCTCGCCGGATCAGAAGACCAACCTCTACTTAACCATT
Organism: Aequorea victoria; assembly: GCA_032361285.1. NCBI lineage: Eukaryota > Metazoa > Cnidaria > Hydrozoa > Leptothecata > Aequoreidae > Aequorea > Aequorea victoria. The sequence goes on along the minus strand of JAUTBS010403188.1, from coordinate 9,015 downwards.
TCTTTCGTTTTTGTCTTAAACTTATCAAAAATAACACATACAGAATGGGGGTTTGAAGAGAGATCATGCAAAATCAAGCAAGAAAACAAAATTTAACCTAAAACTAAGGCTTTTTAAGCATACTGACACTTATTTGCATGTCAAATGGGGAAATAGCAACATATCAGTGTAGTTATACATAGAAGAGGCATGTTGTTAAACATAAAAAAGATGCAAAAACTTACTAGAAAGCCACTGGTTTTAATAGAGGTGGCGCATGCCACCTCTTCACCTATCGCATACAACATCCACATGGCGCACGCCACTTTTGGAGTCTCTAAAAATGGCGCACATCACTATAGCAGAGTGAGCTCGACACTTGGAGGGCCAAAATGGTCTACTGTTTTAAGAAAATAGTGTGCTGGTGCAAAAATGTCTTTTTATATAAGGAGAAAAGAAAAGAAATATGGAAATTCATATAGGATCTTCAACACATAGTCTAAATCCTACATTTCATGCATTTTCTAATACTTAAAGAGGCTAAAATGCAACCTAACATGCTTTTCTAAGAAGAATGAAAACATGCTTGAACGGGAAATGAAAACAAAATCGGGGACAATGTGGCCAACGAGCTTTTTCACCCCTTTTACCAAATAGAAAGAAATTAAGATGAAAATGAAGGCTTACCACAAATTCTGTATGAAAACGCAAGTTTCTAGCTATCCGGTAGCTCCCTCAAAAGCAGCACATCCTATCTTAGGAAGCCTTTCATGCAGCCTTTGAGTTCTCGAATTGATCCAATGTATGAGTTTGTGTATTAGGTTGGTTCAATTATGAGTCTAGTTCGATGTTTTTTTCAAATCCAATAGAATTTTGGTAGCTAATCGTTTCAGGTTTGGAATTTGGCAAAACTTTGGCCTGAAATAAGATGGGTAAGCCATCCTATTTATAGAAAATAGGTGAGAAAGCTGCCAAAACGGCAAAAGCTTCTTCTCAAGGTGGCGTGCACCATGTTGGGGATGGCTTATGCCAAGTTAGAGGTGGCGCACGCCAGGTTAAGATGGCTTAGGGCACAGAAAAAGAGTGGCGCGCGCCAGGTTAGAGGGAAGTGGCTTAGGGCACTTGAAGGTGGCTTCGAGTCTTTTGGAGGGAGGTGGCATGCGCCACTTGAAGGTGGCATGCGCCTAGTTGGGAGGCTGCATCGAGGTTTTGTTTTTGCTATTTTCTGTGTCTTGGGGTGCTTTGGGGTATTCATTGGACTCTCAGACTTGCACGGAGTTTCCTTCGACGCGGCTTACGCATGCACTCATCATCGGAAGAAAACTGGATAAGCCTATGCGCAGGTTAGTCAAAATTAGGGTGTTTATAGTTGTCCCTATTTCACAGAACTCTTACCACAATGCGTAGGGTGAGTAAATGCCAAAGTCTCATAGACAGTCCATTTTGACTAAACCGTTCTTAGGCTGAAAAATAAGAAAAAAAAAATAAAACGTGCAAAGAAAAATGGTCGTGCTTGAGTTTACATCAAGCTGCCTACGTATCCTATTTGAAAGGATCAGACTAGCATAGTTCATGGGGACAATGCAAACGATGTAGAGACAAGAAATGTAAAAACCTAGTGGTTACTCCGCAAAGCTATGCAAGAAGACAAACCAAGGTCACGGGGTCCGAAAATAAGGCAGTATAAATTCGCGACTGACTAGTCAATTTAAGGTCTTGGCCAGACCGATTTGTCCTTTTAAGGTCATGAATGGACCAATTTAGCATTTTTAAGGTCCCGATCAGACCGATTTATCCTTTTAAGGGCATGAGTGGATCGAAAAATAAGGCAGTTTAAAGTCCCGACAGACTGGTCAATTAAAGATCTTGGCTGGACCAATTTATTCTTTTAAGGTCATGAGTGGACCGATTTAGTCACTTTAAGGTCTCGATCGGACCGATTTATCCTTTTAATGTCATGAATGTACCAAGTTATGTAAAGATTAGCTTTGGGGTCATGATGACAAAGGCTAGTGGTTGTATCACCATTGAAACACATAGGAGTTCTACTTTCATTCAAAAGTTCTGGGCCTTTAGTGGTTGTACCACCATTCACGTATTTAATGGTTAAACTACCATTCGAGTCTTGTCATGAGACCTTAACCGCTTCATTTGGATCAAATAGTTACTGAGTTGGGTGAAAATTAGCTTTGGGATCACGACGACAAAGCCTAGTGGTTGTATCACCATTGAAACACGTAGCTGTTCTACCATTCAAGATTTTTGGACTTTTAGTGGTTGTATCACCATTCACGTATTTAACAGTTCAACTGCCATTCAAGTCTCGTCATGAGACCTTAATCGTTTCATTTTGATTGAAGAATGGACTAATTTTCTCAGTTTTAGGTCATGAGACAGACCCAATGTACTCAATTTTAGGTCATGAGATGAACCCAAGTACTCAGTTTTAGTTCGTGAGACGGACCGATTACTTAGTTTTAGGTCATGAGGCAGACCAAAATACTCAGTTCTAGGTCATGAGACGGACCTAAATACTAAGTCTTAGGTCATGATATGGACCCTATGTACTTAGTTTTAGGTCATGAGATGGACCTTTTTTGAAACCCTAGGCACGCGAATGAAGCTCAGTGTGTAGGGGAAAGGATGATTTCAGTGATCGAGAATGATTTAAAGGCTTATTTTATCAGAGATGAACCCTAAATTTAGAATTTTTTAATTTAAAACTCAAAAATTAGCGAATGAGAGGTGGACACATGGCTTACAACACATGTCGATTGGCTTACCTCGCGTCTATGTGGAGAGAAGTGGTATGGCACCACGTGTTGGTTGGCTTGACATGGCGCCCATGAGGAGGGAAGTGGCGCGCACTGGGTAATGATTGGACTGACTTAGTGTACCACTAGGAGGAAAGTAGCACACACTAGGTAGACTTGGCGCCACATAGGACGAGTGATGCACGCTGCTTGGATGTGGCGTGCGCTATGTTTCAGCGGCAACCGGAGGGTCGCAACGGTAGAGTTAAGTCATGGCAGTTCATTCAGTATAACTACTCAGTGTATTCATCCTCTTTTTTGCTCTTCTGTAATCTATCAACTCCTTGACTCTCTCGACTTTCATCATTCCTAGACTTCTAACTAACCTCCGACATGGCCTTCGACGATAACTCGACGAACAGTGGTGCGAGCCACGTGCCTGGTAGCGCGAGCCAAGAGGAGCACCCAACTCTGACCAACATCATGCATCTTCTTAGCACCGACGCATCCATGGAGGCAGCTACGATGATCCCGACGGTGATAGCTCTGACTGGCAGCACCGCTAACCCTACCCAGGCATTCGAAACCCTGATAGACTCAGACTCCTTCTTTAGGGGTTTGGACTATTTATTAGGGGTCAGAGACACCTATTCCATCCCATCCCACCATCTAGAGGTCTCACAGATGCCGTCCTATTCCATGGATGATTTGCTTGCTGCTACCGACACTATCCATGTTATGGACGAGGGCAAGCCTTCAAAGCGCCACACCACCAAGGAGCCAGCGGTGGACAGCCCTCAGGTTCTAGACCTTTTCCGTAGGGTACTGACTGCTAATATACCAGGAGGATTTGACCCGACCTGACCCGTCCCTCTGAGCCATGTCCTAGAGCTACACGGGGAGAATCGATCATTCTACAACGATATCATAGTGGAGCTGGCACTGCTGCTTCGCACTCCCGACACTCATCTTTCGACGACAAACCGCTAGGTATGCCTTCTTTCCTTTCTGTTTCTTGTTTAAACTTAACCAAAAGAAAAATCCAAAAACTTAAGAAAATATTTATGGACTAGGCAGTATGCATAGAGTAGGACCGAAGCACTTGGATGGTTGATTTTTCGGAATATAACACCAAACAACTTAAACTCTTAAAATTTAAACATATCAGAACTTAGAAACCTTGTATGATTAGGTTGAACCGTGTATTTCTTATTCTATTTTTATGTGGCATTTTTATTTTTATTTTTTTATTTTTATTTTATGATATATATATTTTTTATTTTTTCTTTGGGTTGCATTTCACGCTTCCCGAGAAGAATCTAATTTTTGTCTCTAAACAAATGTTTTCACATTTTTTTAGAAAACTTTTCTTATTTTATTATATTGTCTCTAGATAAGTGTTTTCAGGCTTTTCTAGGAGGTTATTAATAATTCACACTTAGGTTACATGACAATATTTTCCGAGGTGGGCAGGCTTCCATTCGCCCTGCCTGAATTAGGTTACGCTTTGCATTTCCGCCCAGGATGTGTAGGCTTTCCCTGGCCATCCTAGCTTGCGTTCCATGCTTCCTGAGTTGGGTAGGGGTGCTCTTATCTGACCAACTTAGATTGGGTTGCACGTTTCTCGAGAGAAAATTAGTAATTTTGTCCCAAGATAAACGTTTTTATGTTTTTCTAGGGAAATTTTATCTATTTATTATTATTATTTTTTGTTCACTAGATGAGCATTTTCACACTTTGCTAGAATTATTGATTTTTTTTTTTTTTTGTCCAAATTAGGTTGCGCTTCAAGCTATCTAAAGTGGTGAGTTTTTTAATTTTTGATCACTAGATAAGCGTTTTCACACTTTTTAGGTTTATTGACTTTTATTATTTTTTCCGATATTAGGTTGCGCTTCAAGCTACCTAAGGTGATGAATTTTCTATTTTCAGTCACTATGTAAATGTTTTTACGTTTTCTTAGGTTATTAACTTTCAGTGTTATGTTGTTTTCCTTTTTCTTTTTTCTTTACATTTTCCTCTTTTTTTTTATTTGACAATTCTTGTGTTTCTTTCTCCTTGAGTGGTATGAGGTCCTTCCCCCGATGAGCCGAGTTCTTATGGATGCGTCCGGATTCGGATGATTCATCCCCCTCCTCATGGGCACTCAAAACGACAGAGTGCTCATGATGTTCTTGGTGGACACCACCAATACCTTTCACTTGCCATCGTTCGAGGCCACCATGACCCCAATAGACTTTTCCATGATCATGGGGATTAGGGCAGGGGAGATCCGATCACCTTTGACCCCACCATAGGCTTATGCCCGGAGGTGCTCACCTACTTGCGCGGTAGGGTCTCGCCACAGTCCGATCGTGGGTTGCTCAGGCATTCCTACTCTATCTCTTTGGTGCTTCCCTATTTACGAACAGGAAAAACACCGTCCATCTATACTATCTAGAAGTTTTTCATGACCTACACCGGGTGGTATCCTTTGATTGGGAAGGAGGAGCACTGGCATGCCTCTACACCAGCTTGCGGTCCGTGTGCTGGGCCAAGGAGATGTCTGTCATCGGCTACTAGAGGATTTGGGAGGTATGATTTTTATTGACACTCTTTGTCCTTTAGTTCATTTGTACTTCATTCCTTATTGACCTGGCCTAACACTTATTCTGTTTGTTGTTTTTGTTTTATCTTTTTCTTATTTACACGTATGGGCCTACGAGTTTCTGGGGATACCAGCTCCAGAGAATATTTATCTCGATCCCTAGATCATCCTGAGGGCAGTGTGGTAGGACCGGAGTTCACGGGGGAAGAAAGAGGATACGAAGGATCTGATGCTGTACGTCCATCACCTGGACCACTTCTCCACTACACAGGTATGTTCTATTTTAGTTTCACGCAAGTTTGACTCTCTTTTAGTGATTTCTCTTATATGTAACATGTGATTGGTTCATTTTTCTTTCAGGTGCGCTGGCGCCGGTGGGAGGACGTGGAGGATCGTGCCGATCCTAATCTGATGAGGAGCCTATAGGATTCTCGAATGAGGATCCTGTTAGAGGGCATGTTCTTTCAGGAGTGGTTCCTAGGTGAGCGGATAGTTTGGCAGTCGCTGGGGCTGGAATATTTCTAAGTCTGTCAGCTACCTCTGCCTAGCATGAGGGTGATGGATATCATGCCATTCGAGGATGTCAGCAAGGCAATGTATGGCTTTGCCACTGCAGATTTCCTAGTCGACGGGGAGTACGCCACATTTTCTCGTGACTTCCTGATGCATCTGATGGACTTCCAACTTGTAGAGGTGCAGACTGGACAACCCTCGACGTCTTAAGCTCCTCCTGTGGCTGGTGGTCGTGCCACTCTTGCTGTTGGTGGTGCTGTCCTGACTACCCGAGCTTCCTTTGCTGCTGCCGGTGCTCGAGCTCATACTCCGGGTCAAGTCGCTCCTATCTTCCCACCTCTACCTCAGATAGTGGACATATTTAGGTTTGTGCATCCTTTCCCCATTCCTATTCCCACTCCTATGGTGCAGGAGCTACGCCTTAGTAGCAGGGATGACCAGGTACTTCCTCTCTCATTCTACTTTATGCCTTTTCTCCTTTTAGCCAAATATGTTAGTCCATCTAACATTTGTCTTATATTAGCCTATTTCAGGTTCCTCAGGTTTTTTGCACTTTTATGGAGGACTGCTTCACCACCATTACGGGTCTGATGATCCTCGTGAGGCAGTAGTCCTAGATACTTATTGATGCGCACATGGACCCTTTCCCTCGAGATCCCTTCCCTCACCCTCGCCCGGTGAGTGTTTTACTCTATTTATTCACTCGCATGCCTTTCTCTTTTTATTTATTTCTGCATATATACATACACTAATTGTACTTATTTTTTTTTTTTTACTTGTAGCCTCGCTCTGTTAGCCGTGCTTCTATCCATAGGACATCCTCATCTTCCCATGCCGCCACCCCATCTGCTGCTAGTCCATCGGCAGCTGTTTCCCAGGAACCAACCCCAGGGGCTAGGGTTCAGGCGCGTCAGACCGATAGTGACGATGATTTCAACTTGGGGAATGCTACTACTTCCGCATTCTCTGTCCCGGATCCCCCATGTTGCACTAGACGTCGACGTGATTGGGATGTCTTCATGTTTTTATCATTTATTTGATGTACAGCCGAGATATAATTTTATTTTTTTTCATATAAATTTTATTTGGATGGGATAGACCTTCGTGCCTAATTCGGATATTCAACACCCTTTTTTATGGATATTTGGTTTTATTTTATATACATGGATTGCACCTTCTACATATGTATGGATGTTATATATACTACTTATGTTCATAGATGCTATATACAGGGATGATATGTATGGGGGTTACAAATGTACATGATTTATTTATAGGGTTATGTACAGGAATATTTACAGGGAGTATTGTACATGGAGATTTCCAGGGATTAATGTATATGAATATTTACAGGGATTATGTACAGGAATATTTACAGGGATTATTTATAGTGTTATGTACAGGATATGTACATGGTTATGTACAAGATATTAACAGGGTTATGTACAGGATTTACCATATGTACAAGTTTTACTATATATAGGTATTTATTACTCTTTTTCGAGATTTTGTTACATTTTTATATTTCTATGAATGCTCATGCATATATGATAGTAGATAGTAAGGCATAGGCCAAAACGGCTATGCCACTACCTGTAGAATTTGAGTACCAGTGGTGACAACTTAGATTTGGAGCAAGAAAGGGAAACAAAATTGCTCCCTTTTTCAACTAAGGTAGCGCGCGCCACAATGGGAAGGAATGACATGGCGCACGCCATGACAAAGTGGTGTGCGCTACTTGGTATTTTCATGAGGTGGCGCACGCCAGGTCCAGGTCCCTCAGATTCTCTATATAAAACGGTTCCAAGCCTCCTTTTATTGTCTAACTCCTGTTATGTAAAATGACTTCTTCCTCTTAAAATTCTCTCTCCTGTTGGACTGATGAGTTTACCAAGATCGAGCAAACTAATTTTGTGAATCTTAGTTTGAATGCTCTATTCCATTTGAGGGCCGTGAGGATGAATGTAATTTCCTGAAAGCATCTACCTAGTTGTGGCATCTGGTGGCTCATATTTTCAAACTCAAAGACGAAGAGATATGCCCCACTATTGAAGAATTTGGGGCTATCCTGCATTTTCTCCCTCGATAGGAGATTTTGATTTCTTAATCTCTTGCGAGTCTAAAGAAATTCTTGAGGGATTTATGCGTGTTGAGTGGTAGTGAGGCCACCCTCATTCTGCATGGATGGGTTCTCAACATATCCCGTCTGGTGAATTACTTTCGCCATTCTTCCTCTCTTTCAGACTTTCCTCTACAGTCTTGCCATTGCTACGCCCTGTGTATCTGTCTTCTGGCACAATTCCTTCTTTTCTTAAGAAATGATGATGTCAGTACTACCTTGGTATAGGTTGCTTCTCAGATAAACAAGGAAAGTAACTTTGTGCCACTGATCTTAGCAGAGACACTTATTGGTTTGGACGTCGTTCATTCTGGTGTCTCTTTTTCTTTTGCGAGCAATCCCTTGCTCCTCTAAGTATCCCTCGAAAACTCTCCTTTTTTTATATTTCTCTCAATATTTTTGCTCAGCTCTCATTTTTCTGCATTTCTTTTGATTTTTCCACTCAACTCACCTTTTCTCTTATTTATCTCAATTTTTCACTAAACTCTCATTTTTTTGTATTTTTTCTCAGATCAAGTTGATGTAGAAGGTGAACATTCTGGAGCATCCACTGGCGGGAGTCTATACTTTGAGAGCCTATATACAAATGAGGGTTTTCTGCTCTTATACCACCATGACTGAGTGGCAGATTTTCTTTGACGCCTTGACTGGCGAAGACATTTGCTGGAGTTATCCCTAGTGGACTATTCCTGTAGCGATGATTTTGACCATGGAGCATCCTGACATTCTGCGCATGAGCCTGAAGCTGACTACATTTTATCTTCCCTCTCACATTCTGCGTCAGCTTGGTCATCTTCAGATGTGCCCTTCGACAGCAGTTTATATGACTACCTCTTCTCACTATGCCCCTCTTTTAAAGCATTACCGGCAGTTCTGGTCATCCCAAGAGATGATTGGCTCGGGGAATCCCTGAGTGATGCATTTCTGATGAGGGCTCTATTAGCTACACTAAGGTGTTTGAACTTAGGTATAATCAACCCAAAGGGAGGGTGAATGGGTTGATGGCAAACTTTTGTTAATTTTCTCTTTTAAAACTTTCTTAAAACTCTTTTGATTGCTTTAAG
>JAUTBS010403177.1:0-10056 GCA_032361285.1 Aequorea victoria | reverse complement strand
AGTAAAGAAAGATCGAAAATGGATTAAATCTTGAAAAACTCTCTTCTATGAGGTGATTTGTGAAAAGTTGACAACTTAAAATCTTTTATTACAAAAGTATGTTTTGCGAAAAGTTACATTGCCTTCAAAGTGATAAAATGTTTTCTTCCATTGTGCCATTATAATGCCGTTGCTAGTGATTAGTGAGCACATGGATTATAGCTCACCCCCACATAGATCCTTGTAACAGGTACAAGCGAACGATGTGCGCGGTCAGGTCCACTGCAAGATTAGGTTTGGGTTAGGGTCAATGGAGATATACTCCACTTGGTATTTCATTTTCGGTTGTAAAATAAAATATGAGATAGTGGTCGGAGTGCCCTCTTATGATGTAATATTGTGTTATGTAAAAGAAAAAAAATATATGAAGGATTCCTTGTATGTTAACGAAATTCAGGTTAAAGTTTTGAAAGGCAAGATGGTTTAGTCTTGTTCCCCTCGAGTCCCGTGCCAGGTGTCTCGGGGCGGGGCGTGACAAAAAGGGAAAAGTGAAAATCCTAAATTTTTTTCTAAAAATAAAAATAAAAGAGAAAGAAGATAACATAATAATGGAAGTACAGAAGGAACAACTAGATATAGTCCTCCTTTCTTTGCATCGTTGTCTTCTTTGTACTCTATATCTCCTCCCAGCTGTGTAGATTATTACATCAGAAAGGCATTGCTTGGGGATATTCTAAGCCAATCTTCTTCTGAATTGACCAAAATTACCTATAACGCTCCAGGAAAGGAGCATAATAAGAGGAAGTGATCATGTGAGCCGCTGTCGGAGGGCACGATTGGGCACGATCCAGCTGACGCAGAATGTGAGAAAGAAAGTAGAAAGTGGTCAACCTCAAGCCTACGAACAAGACACTGGAATGCTCTATGGTCGAAGCCGTCGCTACAAGAATAGTCCACCAGGGACAATGCTAATAGATGTTTTCGCCCGTCTGAACTTCAAAGAAATCTTTCCACTCAGCCATAGCAATGCAAGGGTAGCAATCCCCTCTTTGCAGAAAGACTCTCGGAGTATATACTCCCACCAGTGGGTACTCTAAAACGTTCACCTTCTCTATGAACTAGATCTGAGAGGAAAATATAAGAAAATGAGAGTTGATTAGAAAAATTGATAGATATATAAAAAGAAGAGTTGAGTGAAAAAATTGAAAAATACAAAAAAATGAGAGCTGCGTAGAAAAATTGGGAGAAATGTGTAAAAAATGAGAGCTTTGAGAGATACCTAGAGAAGTAAAGGACTCCGTACAAAAGAAAAAGAGGCACCGGACTACACAATGTCCAAACCAATCAGTGTCTCTAGCAGGATCAGTGGTACAAAATTATTCCCCTCCTTTATTTGGGAGGCTACTTATACCAAGGTAGTGCTGACATCATCATCTCTAGGGGAAAGAATAAAATAGGCCAGAAGACATATGCATAAGGAATAGCGACGGCGAGACTGCAAAGTGAAATCATAAAGAGAGCCGGCAGGACGAAAGGGGCTCCCCAGACAAGATGTGCCGAGAACCCCTCCATGCAGAACGAGAGAAGATTCACTACCACTCAAACCGTATAAATTCTGCAGGAGTTTCTTTGGACTCGCCAGCGATGAGGGAATCAAAATTTCCTCTCGAGGAAAAAGATGCAGAATGGCTTCAAACTCTTCGATGGTTAGACAGAGCTCTTCATCTCTGAGTTTGAAAGTATGAGCCACCGGATTCCACAACTCAGTGGATGCCTTTAGGAAATTCCAATCCATCCTCACGGACCTCAGATGGAAGAGAGTGTTCAAACCAAAATTCATAAAATTGGTTTGCTCAATCTTAGTAAACTCATCGGTCCAGTAAGAGAGAGAGTTTTGAATGGAATAAGCCATGTTACATAATCATAGATGGCCATTAAGAAAAGGCCGAACATCTTTTTATAAAAAATATGGGGGACCAGAGCCTAGTCATGAATTTGATCAGCACCTCGCGTGCGCCATCTCAACATGGCGCCTGCCACCTCAACATATCACGCGCCACATCAACATGATGTGCACGATGTCATCCCCTTATGGCGCACGCCACCTCTGCTTTAAAAGATGCAATCTTTGTTCTCTCCCCTGCTTCATATCTATGTTGTCACCACTAGCACTTAATGTCTACAAGTGTTTGTATAACTGATTCGGTCTATGCTTTGCTATCTCCTAATATCTGTGAATATGTATTCATACAAATATAAAAAAATACAATGAAAACCAGAGAAAGAGCACAAAATAATCCTTATATATAAACGTCCTTGTAAATAATCTTTGTAAATATTTTTTTGTAAATAATCTTCGTAAATAAACCTTGTAAATAATCTTTGTCAATAATCCTTGTAAATAATCTTTGTAAATAAACCTTGTAAATAATCTTGTTTATTCTTGTGCATAAATAACTTTGTAAATAATTACTGTAAATATTTCCCTTTTGTAAATATTTTTTTACATATTTCTTTGCAAAAATAGCACCCTGTAAATTAGCACCTTGTAAATATTCTTTAAATAACTCCCGTGCATAGAAATTTCTGTAAATAACCTGTAGATAATCCTTGTAAATATTCTATGCATGATCCTGTACATATCTTTTACATAGCATAACCTGTACATAACCTGCGCTGTAAATATTTTTTTGTACATAGCATAACCTGTACATAAACCTATAAATATTTTCTTGTACATACATAATCCATGTATGTAGCAATCTCTATAGATATACAAATCTATGTAACCATGTAAATAAAGCACAATTCATCCATGCATATAAATCAAGAGATATCCATACAGAAGAGAGAAAAGAAAAAAAGAAACTAAAAAAAAAAAGAATGATAAATAATCCAAATTAGGCACGAAGGCCTATCCCATAATAAATAAGAATAAAAATGTATATGCAACAAAAGTAAAATGTATCTCAAGCGTATATCCAATAAAGATAAAGAAAAACATAGGACATCCTAATCGCGTTAACGACGAGTACGACACGGAGCCTTTGGGAGGGAGGATACAGAGGTTGTGGCGTTCCCTGAATCGAAGTCCTCGTCACTATCGGCCTGACGTGTCCGAACTCCAGTCCGCAGGACAGATCCCTGGGAAGTAGCTACAGATAGACCGACAACAGCTAGAGTGGCGGCATGAGAGGACGAGGATGTCCCATGAGCGGAGGTACGACTGATAGAGCGAGGCTGCAAAAAATAGAGAAAGAAAAGAAAGAATAAGTACAGTCAGAAAATGCACATGTGCATAAATAAATAAATAAAAGAGGGAAGAGAAAGGGTACGAGCGAATAAATAAAATAAAGAACACTCACCGGATGAGGAGAAAGCTGAGTACGTCGGGGGATGGGATGCACGTGTGCTTCCACTAGCATCTGGGTCTGCTGTCTCACTAAAATCATCATACCCGAAATAGCATTGAGACAACTCTCCATGTAAGCACGGGGGACCTGGAGGACCTGAAATAGAAACAAAGAACCAAGAAAAAAAATGTTAGACGAACGACATATTTGGTTAAAAGAAGGAGAGGCACCAAATAAAGAGAGAAAAGTAAGAAGTACTTGCTCATCCCCACCGTCAAGATGCATCTCTGGTACCTCAGGAGTGGGAATAGGAATGGTACACAAAAACTCATCAGGAAAAGTATGCACCTCCCGAGGTACTAGAGGAAAGGAAAAAGAGGCCAAACCTAGAGTAGGAGCCCGAACGCCAACAACAGGGGCAGCTCGAGTAGTCGCAGCAGCAGCAATAGGAGCAGGACGATCACTCGCCACCAGAGGAACCCAAGACGTCGAAGGTTGTCTAGCCTACACCTCTGCAAGCTGGATGTCCATAGAACGCATCAGATAGTCGCACGCAAAGGAAGCGTACTCCCTCTCGGCTAGGAAATCCCTAGCTGCAAAGCCGTACAATGCCTCAACGATGTCCTCAGATGACATGACATGCGTCAACATCATGCTGAGTGGAGGTAGCTGAGGGACCCAGAAATGGTCGAGCCCCAGCGACTTTCGCACTACCCGCTCGCCTAATAACCACTCCTGACGAAATGGACCCTCCAGTAGGATTCTCATCTGATGAGCCTGACGGCTCCTCATCAGATCCTCGCCTGCCATGGCCTTCATGCCCTCCCACACCTACTAATTCACCTAAAAAAATAAACTCAACACATGTTACATACAAGAGGAATCACAAGGCGTACCGGATACGTCCCCGGATACGTCCCCAGATACGTCCAAGGCATACTCAAACCCTATGTATCTCTATACAAGCAAGGCGTACCAGATACGTCCTCGATCGGCATGAGGTGGGACCTCGCCCAGCCAGTAGATGAGTGCCTCCAGGCACGAGCCAGCAGTGGAATCAAGCAGGATCGGATCTCTCCCCACCCTGATCTTCGTGATCATAGAAAAATCGAGCGAGGTCACGGTTGCCTCGAACGATGGGAAATGGAAGGTATTAGTGGTATCCCACCACCTCTCCGCTAGCACTGTCGTGAGTACTCGGTCATTATGAGTACTCGTGAGGAGGGGGATGAATCGGCCAAATCCGGATCCATCGACGAGCACCCAGCTCTCCAAAGGGAGAACCTTGTACCACTCGAGGATCCAGGAAGAATCTTCAAATCCCCGTAGATAGTCACCAGTCTGCAAAAAAGAGGAAAAATACAAAAATATCGTGAGATAAGATAAACTAAAAGAAGCAAATCTAAAGGAAAAGAGAAAGTATAATCTGACTAAAAAAATAGAAAATTCATCATGTTAAGTAGCAGAAAGCGCAGATTAATTTGAGCAAAAATAAACCTAAGAAAGCCTGCAAACGTTTACTTAGTGACCAAAAAAATTAAAAAATTTCATCTTAGGAAGCGTGAAAATGCAACCTAAGTTGGATAAAAAATAGAAAGATCAAATAAACCTAAGAAAGCGTGCAAACGTTTACTTAGTGATCAAGAAAATTGAAAAATTCTTCCTTAAGAAGCATTGAAAATGCAACCTAAGTTGGACCAAAAGCAGAAAGATCCAATAAATCTAGAAAAGCGTAAAAACGCTTATCTAGTGAACTAAAAAATAGAAAATTCTATCTTAGGAAGCGTGAAAATACAACCTAAAGTTAGACCAAAAATAAAAAGATACAATAAATCTAAGAAAGCGTGCAAGTATTTACTTAGTGACCAAGAAAATTAAAAAATTATGTCTTAGGAAGCGTTGACACGAAACCTAAGTTGGACCAAAAGTATAAAGATCCAATAAACTTAGAAAAGCGTGAAAATATTTATCTGGTGACCTAAAAATGGAAAATTTTGTCTTAAGAAGTGTTGAAACGCAACCTAAGCTGGACCAAAAGCAGAAAGATCCAATAAACCTAGAAAAGTGTGAACACTTATCTGGTGACCTAAAAATAGAAAATTTTATCTTAGAAAGTGTGAAAATGCAACCTAAAGTTAGACCAAAAATAGAAAGATCCAATAAACCTAAGAAAGCATGCAAACATTTACTTAGTGACCAAGAAAATTGAAAATTTTCGTCTTAGGAAGTGTTGAAATGCAACCTGAGTTGGACCAAAAGCAGAAATATTCAATAAACCTAAGAAAGTATGAAAATTCTTACTTAGTGACTAAAAATAGAAAAATCACCAAAATTAGGAAGTATGAAGCAACCTAACTCAATAAAAAATAGAAAACTCAATAAGTCTAGGAAAGTGTGAAAGTACTTGTGTAACACATCAAAAAAATAAAAAAAATTCCCCTAAAAAAATGTGCAAGCATTTGTCTAGGGACAAATAAAAATATAAAGTCAACAAACTCTTAAAAAAATGTAAAAACATTTGTCTAGGGACAAAACCTTAATAATAATTTATTAGAAAAATGCAAAAATGTTTATCTAAGAACAAAGCCACCAAATCGCTCTCGGAGAATGGGCAACACAACCTAAGTTAGCCAGGTAAGAGCACTTCTACCCGACTAAGGAAGCGTGGAATGCAACTTAGGATGACCAAGAGCGGAAGTAGCTCGCGGGGGTCACTGAGCGGAAGTGTGAAGCGTAACCTGATTCAGGTAGGGCGAAGGGAAGCCTGTCCATCTTAGAAAACGTTGCTATGTACCCAAGTATGACTTAATAACAACCCCCTAGAAAGACGTAAAAATGTTGACCTAGGGACAAAACAGAATTAAAAATATTAACAAAGCCCTTAGAAAAATGTACAAGCATTTGTCTAGGGACAAAAAAAGAAAAATGTCAGTTAAATCCCTCTTGGGAATACTTACGACACAACCTAAAGTTGGTCAGGACGAACAAAGATCTAGCCAATCTTGGGGCACATTCAGATTGTCCATAAGTCCACAAGCTGCGGGACTTCATGCGTGACCCCAAATCGGGCAGACCGAATGGAAGCCCTTCCTTCTCAGGAAACGTTGATACGTAACTCAAGTTGAAATTAATTAAAAATATTAAAAACCCCCTAGAAAAATGTGCAAACATTTTCTAGGGACAGAAAAAGGTCAGTTAATTCTCTCGGGAATACGTACGACACAGCCTAAAGTTGGTCAGGACGAACAGAGATCCAGCCAATCTTGGGACGGATTCGGATCGTCCATAAGTCCACAAGCCGCGGGACTCCATGTGTGACCCCAAATCGGGCAGACCGAAGGGAAGCCCTTCCTTCTCGAGAAATGTTAATATGTAACCCAAGTCGAAATAAATTAAAAATATTAACAAACCCCGTAGAAAAATGTGCAAACATTTGTTTGAGGACAAAAAAATATCAGTTAATTCCCTTGGAAATACGTATGACATGACCTAAAGTTGGTCGGGACGAACAGAGATCCAGTCAATCTTGGGACGCATTCGGATCGTCCACAAGCCGCGAGACTCCATGCGTGACCTCAAATCGGGCAGACCGAAGGGAAGCCATTCCTTCTCGAGAAACGCTGATACGTAACCTAAATCGAAATTAATTAAAAATATTAAGAATTTCTTAGGAAAATGTGCAAGCATTTGTCTAGGGACAAACAAAAATAATTAAAAAAAACCCTAGAAAAATGTGAAAATATTAATCTAGGGACACAAAACATAAAATAAAACAAGTTCCACTCGAAAAATGTGGAAGTGTTTGTCTAGGGGACAAAAACAAAACTTCCACCGTGGGAAACATTAACAGGCAGCCCAATGACGGAAAACCAAAAACATACACATATGCAAAAAGATGGAATGAGAAATACGGGGTTCAACCTACTCATACAATGTTTCTAAGTTCAGATCTGTTTTATTTTTAAGAGTTCAAGTTATTTGGTGTTATGTTCCAAAAAAATCATCCATCCAAATGCTTCGGGCCTACCCTGTGCATACATCTAAGTCCATGATTCTTTTTTAAGTTTTTTGAATTTTATCGGGTCTAATTGAACAAAAATTAAATAGAAAGTACAAAATAGGCATACGTGACGGTTCGACACCGAGAGATGAACCCATAGAGATCGAAGCAGTAGATCCTGGTCCGTGCTGGTGTCGGTATAGTAGAAGTGACTGGCCAGCAAGAACTCCCAAGAATGGACTGGGGAATCGTACCTCATTGGGTTGAAACTCCCCTGCATCTCCCCAGCCAGAACCCCACAGAAGAGATCTGGGACCTAAGGGCTGTCCACCGCTAGCTCCTCAGTGTGGCGCTCAGAGGGTCCGCCCTCCTCCTACTACAAAGCGATCCAACTGTGGTTTGAAAATCCG
Organism: Aequorea victoria; assembly: GCA_032361285.1. Classification (NCBI taxonomy): domain Eukaryota; kingdom Metazoa; phylum Cnidaria; class Hydrozoa; order Leptothecata; family Aequoreidae; genus Aequorea; species Aequorea victoria. Next base: position 2,314 of record JAUTBS010403177.1, on the reverse strand, counting down.
ATTCATCAAATTCATGAATGCCATTGGAGCATTGGTCAAACCAAAAGGCATAACCAAGAACTCATAGTGGCCATAACGAGTCTTAAAAGCTGTCTTCGAAATATCCGCCTCCTTGACTTTTAGTTGATGATAACCCGACCGCAAGTCAATCTTAGAGAACACTTGAGCTCCTTGCAACTGATCAAACAAATCATCAATGGGCGGAAGATGGTATCTATTCTTGATAGTGACCTTATTCAACTCCCTGTAGTTAATTCACAACTGCATAGAACTATCCTTCTTCTTCACAAACAAGACTAGTGCTCCCCACGGTGAAATACTGGATCTAATAAAACTCTTGTTCAATAGATCTTACAACTCCCTTAGCTCCAAGGGTGTCATCCTATACGGTACCTTAGAGATAAGCGTAGTACCAAACAGAAGATCGATCATGAACTCAATCTCACGATCAGGAAGAATACCAGGTAAATCTTCGGGGAAGACATTTGGAAATTTCCTTACAATAGAAAGCTCATCCAATTTGATCTCAGGTACCTTGGTGCCTACAACACAAGTTAAAAGGGCTTTACAACTCTTTCTCAACGTCCGATTAGCATGTAAGGCAGATAACCTCACGTCTCCTTGAAAGAATAACATAGGTTACCCAGGTTTATTGAAAACTATCCTCTTGTAATAGTAATCAACTGTCACATGGTATTTAAAAATCCAATCCATGCCCAATATAACATCAAAGTCACGAATGGCTAGAGATATCAGATCTACTGGCAACATTTTATCATCCAACTCTACTATCCCAAAACGAAATATCTCATGCAGTAATATTATGTCCCCAACAGGAGTGGACACAGAGAGAGATGCACCCAAAGGTTCTACCATAGCAGATAAACAATTCAAGAACTCAGGTGTAGCAAAAGAATGCGTAGAACCAGAATCTATAAGAGTTCTAGCAAGAACAAATGATGTCACACCCCACTTTGGGAAAGGTGACCGGCCATGGATCATGGGCCTTCACCCAATGAACCAAGAAAGCCTAACATGAGATTAGCTAATTATATACTAACATTAATCATTCCACAGAGTTTATTCAATTTAAAAAGCATGATATTAACTTTGGGATAAAACCGCCCATCAATCTTCACAAATTGTCTTAACAACTTCTAGTTAAATGTTTCATAACGTAAATGCGGAAGCAAAAGAATAGATGCATATTCCTAGAGGTCATGTCTTGGATCCCACGTTGCACTCGAATCCATCCTCTAGCCTCATCACTGACCACCTGAAATGTTTGAGTACAACGTCAGCAATGCTGGTAATTGAAAATATGCATAGTAATGTACAGTTCTAAAATAAGGGACAAAATATGTTTTTAATAGAAACATAATCATGGCAAGGAGTAAGCAGAATAAACACAACCCATCACTCTCTTTTGTCACAAATATTTTTATACTTAATCCCACACTGGACATCAGTGGTGTCTACAACAAAAATCTCACATATAGAGACATGCCAACAAACCATGCATAACAGATATGTCAACAAGACATAATAATATCTAAAATAATAATGGTATAGCGATATGATTGAATAAAATGGTGGGAACCAAACCTTCGGAACAACATCCTGGGTATAAAAGAGTAACCAATGCCTACATCATAAACTCAGGGCTGCTTTACCCCGTTGGATCCAACATCGAACAGGAGTCACCTCAGGAAAGCGCCTGGGCCTTTTCCCCTGACGATCCCAGTTCAGGTTACCGGAAACCCTAGGCTATCCCTTAAACTGTTGAGCGATTAGGGTCACCACATGATTCAAACTGGGACTTTTCCCTATCGACCAGAGTCACCTCCGTAGAGGGCTTTCCCCTGGACTTTCATACGGTCCCAAAATAAACTCATGATCGCACCGTAATAGATAATAAAAACATCTTATCTCTTGTAAATATTTTGCCATGATTTTTGTAAGAGAAAGATTACTACAGCGCATAAAAGAATTTGAAAATATATATAATTCTTAGCTAAAATAGTTGGGGGAATACGGGGATTTTTATTGAAAGTATGTAGCATACGAATTCACTCACCTGATATTCGATGAGTTAATGAAATAAACTAGTAAAGGACATAATCCAAGCTACTCTGATGATGCCATACATAAACCATAATTAATATACACGCTAATAATTGAAATAAGCAATCAAACGGACCCTTCCCCATTTTTATAAGTTTTAATCCTAATTTCTAGTGTTAAATTAATTATTAATTAATTTAATTTATCATTAATCTTTAGCCCAAACAGAGCCTTAGCATCTTGAATTAAC
>JAUTBS010403166.1:0-10057 GCA_032361285.1 Aequorea victoria | reverse complement strand
TATTACCGGGTTTTACAGCGCTAAACGGTTATACCGAGCTGGGTCGAATCCTCCCGGTATGTTCACAATCAGAACCTCGGGAAAGGATCCAGGGTCTGCAGGCTGTCAAGTGCTGGCTCATCGGTGGTGGGGTGTCCTGAAGGTCCACCCTCCTCCATGGCTTGCAGAGTCTCGGCAGCGGCAAGTAGATTGTCTATGGATTAGGACGGAGTCTTTGACGTCTCCAGGTGATGTGAGGTGATGGAGTGAGTGTCACTGGGCCCTATAAAAGAGCTCAAGTGCTTGAAGAATGTGTCATCGATAGCTGAGGTCCCGACAGGCTGTGTGGGGTCCACGACATCTTAGGTTGGGGTTGTCGCCGTTGGGATCATCGTAGTTCGGTCCGTCTTGTGACCCGTGCCATCTTTCACGTGGCTCGCGCCACTGTTGCTCTTGTTACCAGCATTGGATGCCATCGAACTTTGAAAGACGAGAGAGACAAGAAAGTTGAGAGAATGAAAGAGAGGTGAGAGAGTCGAGAGAAAATAGGGAAGCGGCCATCTAAGACCATCGCAAACTTAACCAAAACCAGGCAACTCTTTGGTTTCCACCTGCAACATAGCGCACGTCACCTCATTTTGGGGATGCGCCATCTCCAGGTATCGCGCGCCACTTCCCTTCAAAGACCACACCATGTCAGACCAATCATCACATGTCGTGCGCCACTTCTCTCCTAGTGGACGCCATGTAGACCAACCACCAGGTATCGCGCACCACTTCCCTCCTAGTGGATGCCAGGTAGGCCAAGCATCACCTAGCGCGAGCCACGTATTCACCTTCCATTTTTTGATTTATGAGTTTTAAAATACAAAAATCCTAAAATTTAGAGTCCGTCTCTGATAAAAGAAACATTTAAATCATCACCAACCATCAAGAATTATCATTTTAGCTCTTTTTACTTACACGCCGAGCTTTGTTCCCATGTCTGGGATCTCAAACGTTGGTCCATCTCGCGACCTAAAACTAAGTACTTGGATCTTTCTCATGATCTAAAATTGAGTATTCGGGTCCGTCTCACGACCTAAAACTAAGTACTTGGATCCGTCTGATGACCTAAAATTGAGCAAATCAATCCGTTCACGACTTTAAACTAAATGACCCATATAAAGCGATTAAGATTGTATAACAGGACTTGAATGGTAGTAGAACTGCTAACACGTTGACTGGTGATAGAACCACTAAAGTCTAAGGATTTTTGAATGGCAGTATAACTGTTACGTGTTTGAATGGTAGTAGAATCACTAGTCTTTGTCATCATCCCTAAAGCTAATCTTTATCCAATTCGATCCACTCATGACTTTAAAATGATGAATCGGTTCACTCATGACCTTAAAATGATGAACCGGTCCACTCATGACCTCAAAAAGATAAATCAGTCAACTCATGACCTTAAAAGAATGAACTGATCCACTCATGGCCTTAAAATGATAAATCGGTCCGGTCAGGACCTTAAATTGAAAAAATGGTCCACTTATGACCTTTAAAGGATAACAGGCGGTCTTATACGACCTTAAATTGAATAAATAGGCGGTCCTTCACGACCCTAAACTGGTTTGGGTTTTGTCTTTGGTCTCCGTGACCTTAAAATTCATTTTTTGCATAGTTTTGTGGGGTAACCACTAGGTTTTAACCTTTGTTTCCACTGCATCTCTTGCATTGTCCTAAGAACTACGCTGGTTTGATCCTTTCAAATAGAGTACATAGGCATCTTGATGCGAGTAAAGTACGACCACATGTTTTGCATGTTTTGTTTTGTTCTTTCGGCCTAAGAACGACTTAGTCAAACGGGACTATCTATGGAGCTTTGACATTCACTCTCCACACGCGTTGCAGTGAGAGTTCTGTCAAAGAGAGATAACTGTAAATACCCTAATTTTGACTAACTCGAGCATTAGGCTTATCCGATTTATTTACAATGATGACTATGCATAAATTGCGTTGAAGGGATCTCCATACAAATTTAAAAGTTAAAGAAATACCCCAATATACCCCAAATACCAAAAACACTAAAAAAAATATCAAAAATACCCTTGGCGCGCGCCACATCAAAGTAACGCACGCCACATTTCCCAAAATAGGTCTGCGCCACCTCAAAGTGGCGCACGCTACTTTTACCTAAAATAGGCTTGCACCACCTCAAAGTGACGTACGCTACCTTTTCAAAACTGCTCTAAAGGGGCGCGCGTTGGTTCAACCTAGTGAACGCAACCTCCTACCTAGCGAACGCCACTTTGAAAAGAAATTTCTACCCTTGAACAGCTTCCTCGCCCAAAGTCTATAAATAAAGGCACTCCTCCCTCTATTTTGAGGGATCCCCAGATCAGAAAAGTCAATACTCTATCGAATTGAAAACCCGATACCAACCCATATCTGACTAGAAATTCACTATACCGGTCAAGTTTTGATGACTCGAAACTGTACGGAGAACTTCCCGAGATGGGACGCGTTGCGCTTGAGGAAACTACCGAATAGTACTCACGCCTCCGCCCGAAACTTTCTCTTCGATCGAAATTTCTGATAAGTCATCATATTTTCTTTAATTTTTATCGGTAAAGGGGATAAAAAGGTCGTTGGCCTCATTTTTTCGGCTCTATTTTTTTACTATGGTCCAAGCATAAATTCTTTTTCTCTTAGAAAAGTATGTTATATAACTTATTAGCATCTTTATATACGTATGTTCAATATAGAGGTGTATGAAATACAGATTTTAGACAACAGAAACTTGATATGTGAAATATCATATTTCATTATTTTCTTTCAAGTATAAAATATTTTTGCACACAAACACGCTGTTTTTTTTTAAAACAGTAGCCTTTTTTGGTCCTAAAAATGTCGAGCTCACTCTCCCATAGTGACGCGTGATATTTTCAGAGAGACTAGAAGTGGCGTACGCCAGGTTAAAAGGTGGCGTGCGCCACATCTGTTAAAATCAATGAATTTTTAGTAACTTTTTGTACTTTTTTTATATTTACAGCATGCGTTTGTGTTCATTTTGCACACTGATATGTTGCTAGCTCCCCTTTTAATATGCAAATAAATGCAAGTATGTTTAGAAAAAATTTAGTTTTAGGTTAAGTTTTGTTTTATTGATTGGTTTTGCATGATTTTTTTTTTAACCCCCATTCTGTATATGTTACTTTTGAAATACTTAAGATAAGAAGTAAAGAAATAATTAAGTAGAGGCCGATCTTCTGATCGGGCGAGAGGGGTGCCTAACACTTTTTCTTCTCGTATCCTAACTCCCGAACTATTATCTCTGGTAACGATGGACTAGTACCTTGAAGTTTCTATTTTCTTAGTTTATCATTAAAAATCAAGTGGCGACTCTAATTGTGTTGTCTTTAACATGAACGCATTTGGGGAGACTCTCTTTTTAAAAACATAAAATCTTGCTTTATTTTCTTTTAAAAAAAATTAAAATCGAGAGCATTTTAAACTCAACAAAAAGAGAAGAGGGCAGCGTATTTTTCGAGAGAGATCCTCACAGTGGCGACTCCACTAGGGAATACTTGAGAAAGTGAGCTAAACTCGAAAAATACTTCAATGTTCTTGTCTTAAATTTTCAATTAGTATTCACATTGCATTGCATCATTTTTTATCTCTTTTCTTCCATTTTCAATGGCTACTTTTCCAAAATAAAAGAAGAAAGGAGAAAATAAAAAAAACCATCTGCTTAGCCTACCCTTCACCCTGGCGGTTTACTATCTCGGAGCTATGTGGGGGAAGCAGGCAAGCCTTCTGGCCATATGTCCCTTTCAATACGACAAAAAGAGTTATTGCGTATCGTTTGACCTGGCCTTGTACTCTTGGCAGGGGAGGTATATTCTTGACTGTATTTAGAAGGTACCTAGTTACTGACTACCAGCCTCTTTTTTTTTATTGCATCTAGTTTTTTTAGAAATTTTCCTTTAGGACAAACACTTTGTAAGATTGTGTTTTACTTTTGTGTTTGCTTTTGATTGATTAGTGTAGATTTTATCTTTTTCTCTATTTTAAGTCGGGTTCTATACCTGCGCCTCTTTTTCTATCTCTCGGGACCCTCCGAGGTTGTCCCGAGCTTTATAGTCGTTGGGTCGAGGCCCGACCCTTTCTTTTGTTTTGAGCCAAATTTCATCACCCATTCCTCTTTTTCTCTCTCTCGGGATCCTACGAGATTGTCCCGAGCTTTATCGTCATTGGGCCGAGACCCGACCCTATCTTTTGTTTTGTGCCAGGTTTTATCACCCGTGCCTCTTTTTCTCTCCTGAGACCCTTTGAGGTTGTCCCGAACTTTGTCATCGTTGGGCTGAGGGCCGACCCTTTCTTTTGTTCTGAGCCAGGTTTCATCACTCGTGCCTCTTTTTCTCTCTCCCGTGACCCTCCAAAGTTGTCTCGAGCTTTGTCGTTGTTGGGCCTTTTGTTTTGAGTCGGGTTTTATCACCCATGCTTTTTCTCTCTCCCGAGACCCTCCGAGGTTGTCCCGAGATTTATCATCGTTGGGCTGAGACCCGGGCTTTTCTTTTATTTTGAGCCAAATTTCATCACTCGTACCTCTTTTTCTCTCTCCCAGGACCCTTCAAGGTTGTCCCAAGCATTATAGTCATTGGGCCGAGGCCTGACCTTTTCTCTTATTTTGAGACGGGTTTCATCACTCGTGCCTCCTTTTCTCTCTCACGGGACCTCCCGAGGTCGTCCTGAGCCTTATCGTGTTGGGCTAAGGCCCGACCTCTTTTCTCGATTTAAGTCAAGTTTATACCCACACCCTTTTTCTTTGACGTTGAGGTGATGGAAATCTCAACGGTATAAGCCGGGTTTCACCCGCACTTTTTTCTCCTCTCGCTCAGAATCTTCTAAAAAAATCCCGAGTTCCTTCGTCGTTGAGCCGAGGTTCCACGTTTCTCTTTTTGGTTTAAGCTGGGTTTATACCCGCACCCTTTTTCTTTGACATTGAGGCGATGAAAAATCTCAACGGTATAAGCCGGGTTCCACCCGCACACTTTTCTTCTCTCACCTGGAATCTTTCGAGAAAATCCTGAGATCCTTTGACGTTGAGGCGATGTGAATCTCAATGTTTCTCTTTTCGGTTTAAGTCGGGTTTCACCCGCACTCTTTTCTTCTCTCACTCGGGATCTTCTGAGGAAATCCCAAGTTCCTTCGATATTGAGGCGATGGAAATCTCAACGTTTCTATTTTCAATTTAAATTGGATTTATACGCGCACCCTTTTTCTTAGATGTTGAGGCGATGAAGATCTGAACGGTATAAGCCAAGTTTCACCCGCACCATTTTCTCCTCTTGCCCGGGATCTTTCGAGGAAATCTCGAGTTCCTTCGCAGTTGATCCGAGGCTCAACATTTCTCTTTTTGGTTTAAACTGGGTTTATACCCGCAACCTTCTTCTTTGACGTTGAGGGGATGTAAAACTCAACGGTATAAATCGGGTTTCACCCGCACTCTTTTCTCCTCTCACCCAGGATCTTCGAAGGAAATCCCGAGTTCCTTTGTTGTTGAGTCGAGGCTCAATGTTTTTTTTTCGATTTAAGCCGGGTTTATACCCGCACCCTTTTTCTTGGACATTGAGTCAATAAAAATCTCAACATTTCTTTTTTCGGTTTAAGCTGGATTTATACCCACACCCTTTTTCTTTGACGTTGAGACAATGAAAATCTCAATGGTATAAGCTAGATTTCACCCGCACTCTTTTCTTCTCTCCCCAGGATCTTTCAAAAAAATCCTGAGTTCATTTGATGTTGAGGCAATCAAAATCTCAACATTTTTTTTCCAGTTTAAGCTGGGTTTCACCCGCACCCTTTTCTTCTTTCACTCGGCATCTTCTGAGGAAATCCCAAGTTCCTTTGACATTGAGGCAGTGGAAATCGCAACGTTTCTCTTTTCGATTTAAGCCGTGTTTATACCTACACCCTTTTTCTTCGACGTTGAGGCGATGAAAATCTTAACAGTATAAGTCGGGTTTTACCTGCACTCTTTTTTTCTTTCACCCGGGATCTTCTGAGGAAATTCCAAGTTCTTTTGACGTTGAGGCAATAAAAATCTCAATGTTTTTTAAGTTTAAGCCGGTTTTATACCCACACTCTTTTTCTTTGATGTTAAGGTGATGGAAATCTCAACGGTATAAGTCGGGTTTCACCCACACTCTTTTCTTCTCCACCCGAGATCTTTCGAGGAAATCCTAAGTTCCTTTGACGTTGAGATGATGAAAATCTCAATGTTTCTTTTTTCAGTTTAAGCTGAGTTTCACCCACACTCTTTTCTTCTCTCACCCAGGATCTTCTGAGAAAATCTTGAGTTCCTTTGACGTTGAGGCGATAGAAATCTCAACGCTTCTATTTTCGATTTAAGCTAGATTTCACCCGCACCCTTTTCTTCTTTCACCTGGGATCTTTCGAGGAAGTCCCAGTTTTTTTGATGTTGAGGCGATGAAAATCTCAATATTTCTATTTTCGATTTAAGTCAGGTTTCACTCGCATTCTCTTCTTCTCTCGCTTGGGATTTTCTAAGGAAATCCTGAGTTTCTTCGTCGTCGAGCTGAGGCTCGACGTTTCTCTTTTTGATCTAAGTCGAATTTTATCACCCGCACCCTTTGTTCTCGTCCGGGATCTTCCAAGGATGTCCCAAGTTCTTTCACCGTTGAGCCGAGGCTCAATGTGCTCGTTAGTTAAGTCAGGTCATTGTCACCCGCCTTCTTATTTCATCATTAAGGAGTTTCTGAGGTTTCCCCGAGCCACAAAAAAAGGAATAACAATGGTCTTTGGTACCTCTTTGCTTTGCTTTAACTCCATCGGTCTAGGTTTATTTTCTCCGCGAGGTCACCCCAGACCTCAATAACGTTGTGTTATGTTCTGATACGTTCTCCTCTCTTCTTTATCTCTTTGAAGTTTCGATAGATTTATCATTACTTCGTCGAACTCTAGTGTCACACTCGTCTGGACCAGATCATCGAGCGGGTGACTTTATTGGTTGGATCGCAACCTAACAAAAATGGAAATGGTTTCCCTGATAAGAACATTGTCGAAAATGCAAAGAGCTCTGGAGGGCATGACCCTCACGCTCCAAAACCAAACCCAGGCCCAGGCTCAATGTTAGGCAGAGATCCGGGCCTTTCAGATCAATCATGTTCCACATCTAGGAGAATGAATTTCACAAATTGGGATAGCTGATGACCTCGTTTGGGAAGAAAATCTATATGGTGTAGAGTTGCCAGGAGCCGAACCCGCCACTTTTATGCCTGCAACAGTTGTAGACTTGTAGTAGACCCTGCCTTAACCCGAGAGGCCCTGCTCTCTGAAAAGATTGACAGATTGGAGAAGGTACTGGGGAAAGCCAAAGGGGTGGATGATTACATGTTGGACATCAGAGGTCTTTGCCTCTACCCCAATGCTAAGCTTATAGACAAATTCAAGATGTCGAACATGGAAAAGTTTGATGGCACCGGGGATCCCAGAATTCATCTGCGGATGTATGTCGATACTCTATCTCCCATAGGGATTGACGACCAACTGAAAGCACAGTTATTCCACAAGGCCTTGTCAGGGGCTGCTCAGCGATGATTTCTATATTTGGAAGCCACCAAGACCAGAACTTGGGAAGACATTGCCACTGCTTTTGTCGGACAGTATAGCTATAATATTCAGTTGAATGTGATGGCTAAGGAATTGGAGACCACTAAGCAGAACATCAGGAAAGCTTTTGTGGAATTCTTGACCCGCTGGAAGGGAAAAGCCACAAAAATGACCAATAGGCCAACAGAAAATGAGCAGGTCCGGATGGTAGTAAAGAACTTGCAACCACAGTTCAGAAAATACCTGATCACTCAGCCGCTCATGATTTTTGAGCAGTTGTTTGATGTAGGAGTACAGATTGAGGATGCCATCCAGACTGGGCCAGCAATAACCCGCTCCATAATAACACCAATTCTATGTCAAGAGCTACAGAAGTTAATCTTCTCAACCCACAGCAGGGTCAGGATGGCCCACCTTTTGCACCCAGATTCCAAAGGAGGATATTCACTGAGTTGAACCTTCCACTCTCCATATTATTTCACAGGCTAATGGAGAGAGGACACATTAAGCCCCTTCCTCCAACTCCTCCTCCTGACCCACTTCCACTCAGATATAACCCTACATTATATTGCGCCTTCCATCAGGGGCATGGACACTCGATCAACAACTACGTGAGGCTTCGGCATCAATCCCAGGACCTCATTGATAATAAGGTGATTCCACCCCCAATGGCGGTTAAATCCAATATAACCACTAATCCCTTGCCGACCATGTGAACCCACCCCCTCAAGATCTAAATTGTGTTCACACTGCCTCTCCTCACCATGATCCCAATATCTATAATTGCCCAGAAGGGGCCATTAGACCAAATCCACCTCTCCTGGAAGAAAATTCCCTATGCTCTCTGAATGTAGAGAGGACTTTATATGTGGGAGAGAACGATCTAGCAAATCTCAAAAAAGTAGAAGAACTAATAGATGAGTGGGAAAATATAGCCGAGGACAATGAGGTGCATCTTGAATTTTCCTTCTACGACCTGAACATAGCCACCGATAATGATGATTGGCTCTCCTCAGATGGATCAAAAAATGAGGAGATAGATAGCCAGATAGAAGGAAGTGGGGGTGGAGCGACCCCGATAAGGATAACCTTTTTACCTTTGGTGCCCAACCAGAGAACAGTGAAGAAGAAGAAAACATAGAGGAAGCATCCAGAGAAGAATCGGAGGGGAAATCAAGGAACAGTTAGAAAGGATCAGGGAAAGAAACAGAATCAGCACCTGAGAAAGAACTAGGAAACAAGACTGAACCCGAGTCCGGGAAAGACCAGTGACTGAATGAGGCAATAAGAGGAGATGTGAGCAAGGAAGCAGAAAACACGACAAAAATCAGGGGTCCTTTCCCTTCCTCTTTTGAGTATGAGTACATTCTAGTCGCAGTTGACTATGTCTCAAAGTGGGTAGAGACGATGGAAACTAAAACCAATGATCATAAAGTGGTAATCAAATTCTTGTAAATCAACATCTTTAGTCGATTTGGCTTTCCACGGGCGATCATTAGTGATGGAGGAACACATTTTTGTAATCTTCCTTTCGAGGCACTAGTTCGAAAACACTCAATTACCCATAAGGTAGCCACACCTTAGCACCCGCAAACTAGTGGTCAAGTCGAAGTTTTCAATCGCAAAGTCAAACGAATTCTTGAGAAGATGGTCTGACCAGATCATAAGGATTGGTCTCTCCGACTTGATGATGCTCTATGGGCATACGGGACGACGTACAAAACACCCATCGGAATGTCACCGTATCGCCTAGTCTTTGGCAATGCATGTCATTTACCGGTCGAACTTGAGCACAAAACAATGTGCGTCATAAAAAAGTTTAATTTTGATATGGCCACAGCTGGATCAACCTAGAAATTCCAACTCAATGAGTTGGACAAAATCCATAATGACGCTTACGTCACGCCCCAAAAATGGGTAATGTGACCGACCATGGATCATGGGCCTTTGGCCCAACGAACCAAGTAAGCCTTAATCAAAAGATTTAGCTAGTTATGTGCTAAAACAGTAATAAACTCCATGCATTAATTAATATAATTCAAACTTGACATAAATGGGTCAAACAGCCCAATGTCTCATCACAATGATGCCATAATATCTATGATAAAATGTATTAAATAAATGCAGAAGCAAAATTATAAATATTCTAGAGGTCAATGGCTTGGATTCCCGTAGCAGTCCATCAACTCGATCTCATCTTACATGCTACCTAAAAATGTTGTGGGACTACGTCAGTATAAACTGGTGAATGGAATTATGCATAGTACAATACAGTTCAAAAATGAAGAATTCAAATAGTTTGCATAGATAATCATAACATGACATTGTACATGCAGTAATATCAAAAAGGGTACACATGTAACCCATCAATTCTTTTTATTTCATCTCATTTTCTTTTCATTTCATTTCATTTCTTTTCCTTTTTGAAAATACATATCTTTTCCTTTTTAAATCATAAAAC
>JAUTBS010403155.1:0-10057 GCA_032361285.1 Aequorea victoria | reverse complement strand
TTAGCTAAGGTTTTAATTCTATATTTGTGATTTAACTAATTATTATTTAATTAAAATATGTTATTTAAATTGATGCCTAAACGGCATATTTAATCTTTACCAAATTAACTTATAATATTCTTTGATTTATTTAAGCCAAACGAGCCGTTACCCATTAGTTAAGGTTTTAATTCTTTATTTTTGATTTAACTAATTATTATTTAATTAAAATATGTTATTTAAATTAATGTCCTAATCGACACTTTTAATTCTTTTACAATTAATTTATAATGTTTTTTGGGTTATTTGAGTTTTAATTATTAATTTATTACAAATTATAATTAATCAATTATTATACAATGTTTTTAATAATTTAATTTTAATTAAGAACATCATTACAGAGTTGTATTATCATCGATTAATCACTTAATTAAATATTAAAGTTCAACCAAACAAGGCTCTAAGCCAAACAGAGCCAAACAGCCAAAAATCAGGTATTGGGCATTTTCGTCCGGACGCAAAACCACAGTGGCGAAGAATCACCCACTGGTCCAGTTCGTCCGGACGCAGGGGCGGTCTGTCCGGACGCACGCCCACCGCAGGGGCGAACCAGACTCTGCAACTTCGGAATTTTGATTCATTTTTTATTTATTTTCATCCAAGATCATATTTTTAAGCATTATAGGTGTCGTTCAACATGTTTTCAACAAGTTTTACAAGAAAACAACATAAATTTCAGATTTTGATTTGTGTATGTGTGTATATATATATATACGTTCATCTATTCATATATATATTTTGTATATCAATATGTATATACAGGTCATAAAACACTTCTGATTCATTGTCATTTATATATATATATACATGCTTTGTTTGTTTAATCTAACATATATACATGTATTTCGATTATATAACATTCTGTTATATAAGAAATTGGAGAACAAAGGATATAGAGAGAGACCAACTGGAAAGACGACGACAAGGTGATGGTCCGACGAGCCTCAGTAGTCCAACGGTGTGTGGGAGTGTTGTTGATTCATCATGGTTGCCGGTGGTGTGAAGGGAATAGAGAGAGCAGAGAGTGGATTGAGAGAAGGAAAATTTTCTGGAAGGATGAAGGAAAAAGGGTGCTGGAGGCTTGGGATATACGTGAGGGATGATTGAGGGAAGGGGGGAAATAAAGGGGAAATAAGAAAAAAAATGGGAAGGGATCCTTAGCCATCCCATGATTTTCTCAACCACTTTCAAATTCAATTTTTAAAATTTGATCTTCCCAAATAAATTGATTCCCTTTAATTAAAATTCTGCTTTTTTTATTTAATTATTTAATCACTACTTAAACAGGATTTAATTAATATTCCGAATTTTTGATTTTTAAATTAAAAGTTGACGAAGTACTTTATTCAATAATTAAAATACTTAAATTAGTCATTATCTTAATTAATTGTATCTCCTTAGATAAATTTTATTTTCGTTAGATAATTCATTACTTTATTTGATCACGATCTAGTTAATTAATTTAATTTAATTAACAGATTATAATTAACCAATTTAATTATTGATTAATAATTTTAAAATTAAATAATTTCTTGGGTTTTACAGGATGAGTCGACTCATGTCTCTTAGAGCTGGTCCCATCGCAAGTGAGTCGACTCACGTGGAGGGTGAGTCGACTCATGAGGCCAAGCCCTCGATTGTTTAGCAACCTACTGCCTGGGGTCAACTCATGGACCATCTAAGTCGACTCATAATCACCTACCTTACTTTGGGTCGACTCATGACTTATTTTGGTCGACTGAAGAGGAGCCACCTTGGCTCACTCTGCCTTGGGTCGACTCACTATGTCTTTGGTTCGACTCACAATCACCCATTGTGCCTATGACATGATTTTCTTGTATTTGGGTCAACTCACCATTCTTTTGGGTCAACTCATAGTGCCTAATGCCTTTGTTTACTGCCTTGGGATCAACACATGCCTTCTCTGCATCGATTCATGGTGACCTGAGGGACTTGGGTCGACTCACAAACCCTTTAAGTCGACTCACATTCACCTTTTACCGTGACTTGCCACCTTGGGTCGACACACAGCGTTAGTTGTGTCGAATCATGACCACTTGAGAGACTTGGGTCGACTCACAGACCCTTTGAGTCGACTCACAGTTGTCTGTTAGTGAGATACCGAGACCATTTTAATTTGAGTCAACACACAGCCTTTCTTTATCGACTCATGGTCGCCTGTGACTCTGTTGGATCAACTCCGAAACCCTTTGGGTCGACTCATATGCCGAGAATTCTTAGAAAATAATCCAAGTATTAATCCTAATGCTTAGGTTCTATTTAGGCATTATTTTAATGATAAAATAAATAAATTAATAATTAATTTAACACCAGAACAAATGTTAAAGCCTATAAATGGGGAAATGGTCCGTTTGGTAGCTATAAATAATTTTATTAGCTTAATTATTGATTTTGATTATATTGCATTGTACAAATCAGAGTGACGTGTGAATCGTAGATTGCCTTGCTATTTCATTGAGCTTGCTTTGGTTATTAGATGAATGGATTGACATACTACATACTTTCAATAAAATCTCTGTATTCTCTAAATTACTTTAAAAAGAAAATGCATATGATTTAAATGCTTTTAATGATATTGTATGATATTCTCTTATAAAATCATGGTACAAATATTTTACAAGTTTTTGATTCTTAGATATATGGTGCGATTATGAGATATGATTATTGAAAAATGAAATGAAAAAGTCCAGAAAAAGCCCTCTACGGAGGTGACTCTGGCCAGCTAGGGAACAGACCCAATCTAAATCTCGTGGTGACTCTAGTTGACGCAACGGTTAAGGGACAGCCCGGGTGCGTCCAGTGACCTTAACTAGGATTGTTTAGGGAACAAACCCAGGCGCAAACCTGCGGTGACTCTATTTTTGATATTGGATCCAATGGGCTGAGGCTACCCCAAGTTTTGATGTGGCATTGGTTACTATGTTATGCTCAGGCTATTTCCGTGGCAATTGACTGATACTCCCATTCTTTGATGAGCATATCGCTATACCATTATGATTATTGATATATTTATGTCCTGTGATTTTGATGATAGCTCTGATGTCCAGTTTGAGATATTTGTGACTCATATTGGTAACGAGACCATGTGAAAAAAGATATATATTTTTATGAAAGAAATGATGGGTTGAATAATCGCCCTTTTGTTATGAAAAGAAAATGATGGGTTATGTGATTGCTCTTTTTTATTATACTGTATATATCATGCCATGATTATGTTTGATGTACAAGATATTTGAATCTCCTATTTTGAACTATATTCTATTATGCATATTTCCATTCACCTGCTTTAGCTGATGTTGTAATATAAATATTTCAGGTAATCAAGGAAGAAGTTAGTTGATGGACTCGATATCTTCAAGAAATCTAGGAATAAGACCTCTAAGATATGCATTTTTGCTTCTACGTTAAAATAAATAACATTTGAGTATGAATACGTTGAGATAACCTTGATGAGATATTATGGGCTGTTTATCCCACATTGATTATATTATATTTTAATTGATTAAATCCTTGGCATTTGTGATCTTTTTAGCATATTATTAGGTAATTATTGATTAAAATTTTCTTTGTTCATTGGGCCAAGGCTCATGATCCATGGTCAGTCACCTTTCTCAATTGGGGTGTGATAAGTTTGGTATTAGAGTAAAAATTTAAGAATATTGCATCATGTCATTAGTAGAGGTCCGAATCCCCAGAGTTCTATATTATGAGTTCTTGTTAGTAGATTGAGTACGCATCATCTTATATCTGTTCTATATTGATCCTCAGTGAAATGGCTCGCCCGAGACGTAATGTGAGTTCTAGATATACGACTACGGAGGATGTACAAGGGGAGCATACCCCTGCCACTACTCCAAAAGTTACAGAAACCCCAGTGGCTCCAGCAACCCCAGCTACTCCGATAGCACCAACAGTTCCAGAAGCCCTAGCTGTCCCAGTTGCTAAGAGAGCTCTTCAGGCTTTCCAAGCCCTAGTGAGCATGATTGCTGGGCAACAATGTCAACTGAGGATGGTTAGCATAGAAAGACCTCTGAGCTTAGATAAAAGCTTAGTGTTCGAGAAGTTCTTGAAAGCGCACCCTCCAACCTTTAAGGAGTCAACCAATCCTGATGATGTAAAAACGTGGAAGCTACGCATTGGAAATATCTTTGAACGGTTGGGTTGTACAGATGAACATAAAGTGTCGTTGGCAACTTACGTGTCGGAGGGACAGGCTGAACACTGGTGGCGCATGGTGAAGCATCAGTATGAAGGAAGAGAACGTGAACTCGTTTGGATAAAATTCCTGGCATTATTTGATAACAAGTATTACCTGGTGGCGATCAAGAAGCAAAAACAAGTAGAGTTCCTGATGCAGGAACAGAAGGGAATGATAGTGGCGGAATACGAGGTAAAATTTGCTGAGTTATTGAGATTTGTGCCACAATATGTTGCTAAGGAGGAAGATAAAATAGTACTATTTGAGAGGGGTCTACACCCGGCTATTCGTAGTAGGGTCTCACTGTTCGAAGCAAAGACTTTGTCGGAGTTGGTAACCAAGGCTCTTTTAAAAGAAAAGAGTTTGGATGATGCGCAGAAAAGAAGAAAGCTGCAACTCAAGAGGTTCAGAGATTCAAAGCCAACAATAAATAATTTTGGAGGCAACAAACCCGCCAAGAAGGCTTACACCTAAAACCAGCCACAGACTCAGACTAATGGGAATGCTGGATAGAAGACTTGAAATCCGTGTAACCAATGTGGGAAGGTCCATTCTCGTGGACATTATTGTGATGGTACAGCAAAAATGTATTTCAGTTTTGGTAAGACAGGACACATGTCTACTTATTACAAAAATAAGGGAACAGGAGGATAACAAGTGCAGCAGTCTTTTCAGAATCAGAGGCCGCCTACATGTAACAATGGACCATCTCAGGGCCAATATAATCGTCAAGGAGATCAGTGGCAGCCTACGGTCAACAGGGCACAAGGTCAAGGTGTAGTTACTCAGGGACGTATTTTTTCTCTTACTCGCAAAGAGGCAGAAGCTCCACCATCTGTGGTGCAATATACTATTATCATATCATATGTTCCAACAAGAACTCTTATGGATTCTGGTTCTATGCATTCTTTTGCTTCACCTGAGTTCTTATATCATCTATCTATTATAGTAGAACCTTTGGATGTATATCTTTCTGTGTCCACTCCAGTTGGGGACACAGTATTGCTATATGAGGTATGTTATCTTGGAGTACTGGAGTTGGATGATAAGATGTTGCCGATAGATTTTATATCTCTAGCCATTCATGACTTTGATGTCATCTTGGGCATGGATTGCCTTTTCAAATATCATGCCACTGTTGATTTCTATTATAAGAGGGTAGTCTTCAATATACCCGGACAACCTAAGTCCTTCTTTTAGGGAGACATGAGGTTATCTACCCTTCATGCAAATTAGATGTTGAGAAAGAGTTGTGAAGGCCTTTTGGCTTGTGTTGTGAGCACCAAGGTACCAGCAATGGAATTGAATGAGCTTCCTATTGTAAGGGAATTCCCGGATGTATTCCTAGAAGATTTACCTGGTATTCCTCCTGATCGTGAGATTTAGTTCATGATCGATCTTCTGCCAGGTACTACGCCTATCTCTAAGGCACCGTATAGGATGGCACCCTTGGAGCTAAGGGAGTTGCAGGCGCAGTTACAAGAGCTGTTAGATAAGGGTTTTATTAGACCCAATAATTCACTGTGGGGAGCTCTAGTTTTATTTATAAAGAAAAAATATGGTTCTATGCGACTGTACATTGACTATAGGGAGTTGAATAAAGTCACTGTAAAAAATAGGTACCCTCTGCCGCGCATTGATGATTTTTTTGATCAGTTGCAAGGTGCTCAAGTATTCTCCAAGATTAACTTACGGTTTGATTATCACCAACTAAAGGTCAAGGAGGCGGATGTTTCAAAGACAGCTTTCAGGACTCTTTATGGCCATTATGAGTTCTTAGTTATGTCTTTTGGTTTGACCAATGATCCAGTAGTATTCATAGATTTGATGAATCGAATTTTCAAACAACAGTTGGATCGCTTTGTAGTAGTGTTCATTGATAATATCTTAATGTACTCTAAAAGAAAGGAGGAGCATGAAGAACATCTATGAGAAATCTTTAAAACTCTCAGGGAGAAGAAGTTATATACAAAGTTTAGCAAGTGCGAATTTTGGCTGGATAATGTGTCTTTTATTGGCCATACAGTTAGTAAGAATGGAGTATCTGTGGATAGCATCAAGATTGAGGCTATTGTCGACTGGCCGCGACTGACGTCAGTAACTAAGATACGTAGTTTCTTGGGATTGGCGGGCTATTATCGACAGTTTGTGGAAGGGTTTTCTCGTATTGCCTTACTGCTTACCAGCCTTACTCAGAAAGAGATGAAGTATGAATGGATGAATAAATGTGAGCACAGTTTTCAAGAGCTTAAGCAAAGGTTGACTTCGGCACCAGTTCTAACATTTCCAACTGAAGGCGGTAATTTTGTGATATATAGTGATACGTCTCACCAAGGTTTAGGCTGTATTCTGATGTAACATGGTAAGGTGATAACTTATGCTTCTCGTCAATTGAAAGTACATGAGAGGAATTAACCAACGCATGATCTAGAGTTGGCAGCCATTATCTTTGCACTAAAGATATGGCAGTACTATTTGTATGGAAAATCTTGTGAGATCTACAATGATCATAAAAGTCTAAAGTATATATATTCACTCAGAAGGAACTCAACTTGAGGCGAAGGCGATGGCTTGAATTATTGAAGGACTATGATGTCGAGATAGTTTATCATTAAAGAAAAGCGAACGTTGTGGCCGATACTTTGAGTAGGAAGTCTTCGTGAGGTAGCTCGGCGTCATTAATAGTTCAACATCATTTTGTGGATGATTTGAGGAGGATGGTTGTAGAGATAATACAAAATGGGAAAACAACCTTGTGTAGTCAGTTGACAGTGAGGCCGACCTTGCTGGAGAGAATTCGTGTGGCTCAACAGGATGATCTTCAATGCAAGAGGTTTGTGGAAGAGTTTCACAAATGAGAGGTTAAGGATGTTAGTATCGGTGATGATAGAGTTCTCAAATTCAGAGATCGGGTGTCTGTACCTACCAGCAGTGAGCTGAGGAAGGAGATTCTGACCGAAGCTCATAGTTTTGGGTATAGCATTCATCCGGGAGGTACCAAGATGTATAGAGATCTTTGAGAGCATTTATGGTGGAATGGCATGAAGTGGGATATAGAAGAATTCGTAGCGCATTGTCTTACTTGTCAGCAAGTGAAGATCGAATATCAAAGACCAGTAGGAAAACTTCAACCATTACAACTACCCGAGTGAAAGTGGGAGAATATTACGATGGATTTTGTGTCTGGTTTACCTCTTACGCGTAACGGACATGATGCAGTTTAGGTGATAATGGACCAACTTACGAAGTCAGCACACTTCATTGCAATCAGGATGACACATACCTTGGATCGTTTGGCCCAGTTATATGTGAGAGAGATTGTTAGACTTCACGGTTCACTTGTATCTATTGTTTTGGATCGTGTTCATGTTTCGTCTCTAAGTTTTGGGGTGCTCTGCAGACTACTATGGGTACTCGGTTGAATTTTAGTTGAACTTATCACCCGCAGACCAATGGACAGTCCGAGAGAACTATTCAGACATTGGAGGATATATTGAGAGCTTGTACTTTGGAGTGGAAAGGTCATTGGGATGATCAATTACCACTGATGGAGTTCTCTTATAACAATAGTTACCACTCAACTTTGTGAGTGGCACCGTATGAAACGTTGTATAGGCGGAAATATAGGTCGCCTTTGTGTTGGTATGAAGTTGGTGAGAGATAACTTCTTGGACCTGATCTGGTGGAGGATGCGACTCAAAAGATTGCCACTATCCGGAATAAGCTTTTAGCAGCTCAAAGTCGATAAAAAGATATGCTGATATGCGTAGGAGAGACTTAGAGTTTTCAGTTAAAGATATAGTATTCCTCAAGATTTCACCTTGGAAAGAAATCATTTGCTTTGACAAGAAAGGAAAGTTGAGTCCCTGATATATAGGACCCTTTGAGATTTTAGACCGTATTGGTGAGGTAGCTTCTCGTGTGGCTTTGCCACATAGTCTCACTAGGGTACATAATGTGTTTCATGTATGGATGTTGAGAAAGTACGTCTATAGCCTGAAGCATGTGGTGGATTATGAACCATTTTGAGTTCA
The DNA here is from genome assembly GCA_032361285.1 of Aequorea victoria. NCBI lineage: Eukaryota > Metazoa > Cnidaria > Hydrozoa > Leptothecata > Aequoreidae > Aequorea > Aequorea victoria. The sequence goes on along the minus strand of JAUTBS010403155.1, from coordinate 1,765 downwards.
TGAGGATTTGACCTATGAGAAACAACCTGTTCAGATTCTTAATACTAAAGACAAAGTTCTACAGAATAAGCAGATTCGTCTCGTCAAAATCTTATGGCGAAACCATAAAGTAGAAGAGGCTACGTAGGAACGCAAAGACGAGATTTGCGAGCGTCATCCTTATCTGTTTCCTCAAGGTTAGTATTTTAATTTTGAGGACGAAATTCTTTTAAGGGGGAAGAATGTAAAACCCGGTAATTTTTTTTTTTTTTTAAAAATTATTAAAATAAGATAATAAATTAATTAAATTAAAATAAACTAACTAAATAGTTATGTAATTAAATAAATTAATAAAAAGATTCTAAAACTTTAATTATGTTATTATTAATTAAATAAGGAAAGAAGAGACAAAAAGGAGAAATAAAATAATAGGAAGTGTTCCATGTTCATGTGGGTTACAGCTGGTGGTTGGTTTTTAGAAGATAAATCAGAAAAGAGGAAATCAAAGATCGTGATCCCTGATTTTTGACTACCTTTTTTCTTATAAAAGGGACTCACATCCTCAGAGATCTACTCCCTCGCAGAAACTATCTCCCTCCCAGTTTCTCCTCTCTGCAATCTCCTTCTCCCTCTCGGCTGCTCTCTCTCCCTCTCTGTAAACTGCTGCTATCACCACCGTGAGCACCACCGCGAACACCACCGACACCATCACCAGCGTAGGCGTCACCACCACCGAGCGAAACCATCACCATCATCATCATCATCACCGTAGTGATCTCTGGTTAGTCTTCCTACGCTCTGTTTCAATTATATACATATATATATTTATTTATATCACATGGTTAAAGAGTTGTTGAGTTCTCGATTAAAAATGTTTAATCTTTAGTGACTCAAACCTATGAAGATACAAGAATAAATCACACCATAGGTAAAAGAAGATTGAGACATATAGATACATAATGATATATATATAATAGTGATATATATCTATATACATAATAGAGATATATATAAAATCATGTATAGATATAATTACATATCACAAAAATGGCATATATATGTAGGTATACCACTCAATTTTATGATAAAATAAATAGCAATAATAGACCATGAAGAAAAGAAATCAAAAAGACCCTGAAATCAAAGATTTCAGCCATTGAAATCTCTAGTTCGAAGCTTTGGGTCGACTCACATGTGGGATGAGTCGACTCACGTCCCTTAGAGCTGGTCTCATCGCCAGTAAGTTAACTCATGTGGAAGGTGAGTCGACTCATGAGGCCAAGCCCTCGGTTGTTTAGCAACCTACTGCCTGGGGTCGACTCATGGACCATTTGAGTCAACCTATGACCCCCTGCCTTATCTTAGGTCGACTTGTAATAACTCGAATTTTCGTAAAACCTATCATATGCGTAATTTTACCCTAATTGAATTAATAAACGATCAAACTCTAGAAATTGAATCAAATAAACCCTAATAGTATCAATCAAGGGTTCAACACTTAGAATAATTAAATAACTAGTCACTTGAGATTAGAACTTAATTAAATTTAAGTTAAGATTGAATAACAGAGTTTGGTCACCTTGATCACAAATCAAACATGAGAATTTGAATTAAAATCCAACATAGAAATTCAAGCACATGAACTCATTAATTAAGTTAATAGATTAAACTTTAATTTAAAAGCCAATTAAATAGAATTGACTCATTTTATAAATAAAGTCTTGAAAAATAACCTAAAAGACAAAATTTTAATCAAATATTAAAATGGGCCCCACATGAATTATCT
>JAUTBS010403133.1:0-10059 GCA_032361285.1 Aequorea victoria | reverse complement strand
TCTAAGTTTTAAACCTCTAGAATTCCCTATTAGGGTTTGTAATTTCATTTCTAGGGTTTTAATACTTCTTAATTCAATTAGGGTTCGGTTGCGCCTAGGTTAAAGTGTCGGCGAAAAATCGGGTCTTTACACTACAAGGGCATTAGTTAAACCAAAAGGCATAACCAATAATTCATAGTGACCATATCGAGTCCTGAATTTTATCTTCGAGATGTCTGCCTCCTTGACTTTTAGTTGGTGGTAACCAGACCGCAAGTCAATCTTTGAGAACACTTGAGCTCCTTGCAACTAATCAAACAAATTATTGATGCGCGGCAATGAGTACCTATTCTTGATAGTAACCTTGTTCAATTCTCTGTAGTCGATATATAGATGCATAGAACCATCTTTCTTTTTTATAAACAATATTGGAGCTCCCCACGATGAGACACTGAGTCAAACAAAACCCTTGTCCAACAGTTCTTGCAATTAAACTTACAACTCCCTTAACTCCAATGGTGCCATCCTGTACGGAGCCTTAGAGATAGGCATAGTATCAGGAAAAAGGTCTATCGTGAACTCAATCTCACGATTAGGAAGAATACCAGGCAGGTCTTCAGGAAAGACATCTAGGAACTCACTCACAACAGAAAGCTCATCCAACCTTGCATCAGATACTTTTGTGCCTATCATAGAAGCCAAAATTCCTTTGCAACTCTTTCTCATCATCCGATTAGCATGAAGGGCTGCTTACCCCATGTCTCCTTGAAATAAGAACTTAGGTTGGCCAGGGGTATCGAAAACTACCCGCTTGTAATAACAATCAATGGTTGCGTGATGCTTGAAGAGCCAATCCATGCCCAAGATAATGTCAAAGTCACGAATGGCCAAAGAAATAAGATCTACCAACAGCAACCTGTCACCCAATTCCATAACTCCAAAAAAAAATCTCATGAAGCAGAACTATGTCCCCAATAGGAGTGGACACAAAGAGGTATACATCTAAAGGTTCTATCGCAAAAGTTAAAGGGTGCAAGAATTCTGGTAAAGTAAAAAAATGTGTAGCACCAGAGTCTATGAGAACTCTAGCAGGTACAGAGGATATGGTGATAATACCTTTCACCACGAATGGTGAAGCTTTGGCCTCCTTGCGAGTAAGAGCATAGACACATCCCTGAGTAGCTGCTCCCTGTCCTTATGCCCGGTTGTAATAGGGCTATCACTGATCTCCCTGACGGCTAGGCTGTGATGGAGCTGGTCCAGTGATACGTGCCGATGGTTTCTAAATCTAAATCGACTATTACATTTGTAATCCTCCCATTATTTTGTTCTTGCAGTAAGTGGACATGTGTTCAGTCTTACCACAATTGTAGCATGTCTTCGGTGTCCTATCACAATAATATCCATGGGAGTAAACCTTGTTGTCCCAAATATTAACCCAAAGGGGGGGTGAATAAGTTATTTTAGCAAACTTAAAATCTTTTTGAAAACACTTTTATTAAGATAAAAGTGAATACAAGCAGAAAGATTAATACTGGAAGTAAATAGTTTGAGAGAGAGATACAACCAGATTTATAGTGGTTCGATCTACCTTGACCTACGTCCACTCCCCAAGCACCTTAGGAGTTTTAATCCACTAAACGGATTCTTTGATGGGCGAATTGAAGGCACGTACAATCTGATTCTTCAGTTGGTGAATCGTAACCACTTTACAGATTCTTTAAATGGGCGAATCGGAACCACCTTCTTTTATGGCAAAGAGTAGCCGAAAGTAATTGTGGGATGAAGTAGAGTGATGTCTCCTTTATGTGAGGAGTTTACAATCAATGAGTAACACTCTCTACAATCAATGATCTCTCATAAGAATGATTTACAGTAAATGATAAGAGATACAGCAGAAGACAGAAAAATAGAGTATTGAATCTTTAAGAATGTTTTCTCTGGTAGTTGGAATGAGTAATCAATGTCTTCTTAGTTGTTCTTCTTGAAGCTTCAAACTTTAATCCTTATATAGTTCAAGGAAGAAAAGAGTCGTTGGAAGCTTCTAACCAAGCATTAATTGCTGAAAACTAGCCGTTGGAGGGCTTCATCATTTTGAAAAATTGCACCTAGTGTTGACACAAATGTCCCTTGGTGTCGACACTTTTGTCTTCTAGAACTGAGGGGTCAACACAATTACCTTTTGGTGTCGACACATCTTTGAAGTCTTCAGAAGTTAAAATGTTGGAACTCACTGGATCAGCCAAGGTGTCGACACTTCTTTCGAGGGGTCGACACTTTCCTTCTTGTATTTTCAATTCAGAACAAGGGTGCTCACGGGAATGCCAAGGTGTCGACACTTTACATATTTGTGTCGACACTTCATTCATACATTTGGAAGTTGAAATGTTGGTGCTCTCGAGAAGGACTCAAGGGGTCGACACATCTTTAGATTGTGTCGACACTTCTTCGTGGCCTTCAATAACTGTCTTCTAAAGCACTTTGTGTCGACTCATGTGCTTGAGGTGTCGACACAAATACTTTGAAACATAGAAAATTTAGTTCTATTTCTTCTTGTGAGCTATCCAAAAAGTAAGCTACAAGGAGCAACTATTTATCTTGATATTTGAGCTTTTAAATCTTGAAAAATAATAACTTTTTGCATCAAATCAATTGTTGTTATTAGTCAAAATCAAAGATAGGACATGATTGAATAACCCTTTGGTTAACAATCTCCCCCTTTTTGACTATGACAACCATTGATTTGTATTAGCAAGCAAGGAGTGAAAAACTCCCCCTTAATATGTGCATAGGGTTTTAAAGAGATTAATTTTCAGACCATGTAATCAAAGCATATGAGGGAAAAAAATATAGGAGCATATCTCCCCCTCAGTTTATGAATACATGACTTTTTTTTTTAATCAGTGTCATTCATATATTTTTCTTTTGATCAAGGAAGGTTATTTAAAAGCACAAAATCAGAGCATATATACATTCAATATAATTTCAATCAGAGTATATCAATCACAGCATGTGTTTAATGTAAAACATGCATTCAAAATTCTTCTCATAGATTAAAAATTCTTCTCACAGATTAATCATGCATTATCTGTCATACATAAATATCTAACATCCACAAATCAATTATGCAATCATGCATTTTTCTCCCCCTTTGTCATAGCAAAAAGGAGGGAAATAACTCAAATAATTCAGAGCAAGAAAAAAATTCATTCATAGAATCAAAAATAAAATTGTTTGATACATTCATGAAGCAAAAAAAATCAAAATTCATTCATTGACTGCTTGAAAGCTTTGTCCTTAGCAGTCCGTTCCTTTCTAGGCTTGGCACCCTCTTTGGCTACTTTAGAGCGGAGGTCTTTCTTCCCTTTTTCAGCCAAGTGCTGAAAAATGGCAGCCAGTTCTTCAGCGTCTTCACTCTTCTTGTGAGCGGCTTTTTCTTCCTTTGTTTCTGCGGTGGTGGCATGTGCTTTGCCTTTGGAAGAAGCAGTAGCGTGAACCTTTGAAGCGGCATCGGGACGAGATCCCGTGGGATCAGGTGCTGGTGGTGGAGCATGTGGTGGTAGAGCAGATGGTGCAGCTGGTGCAGTTGGTGGTGTGGTGCGCAGACCAGCCATCCAGAGAAGACGATCTTCAATGATCTCTTTGTTGGCCTTGTCTTCTTTGGAGAGTGCTTCAAGAACTTCCTTATTTGCCTCAACAACATAGGAAAGGCTATTTTCCAAAGAGGTGGATAAGCGCAGACCGCAATCGGTTGCATACTCAATATCCATTTTGAGAGTACGAGTAGTCTCTTCCATGGTGTTCATGCGTTGAGAGAGTTGAGTAACAGAGTGGTCGATGTTAGAGAGGTGAGTATTTACATCGGTTGCAAAAGAATGAAAGAAAGAGGTGAGTGAAGTAAGGAGGGACGTGACCTCAGATTGATCAAAGAACATAAGATCAAAAGAAGTGGATGGAATGGCAGGAGAAGTTGTGTTTCTACGTCGATATACTAATGGAGGAGAAAGAGAAGGAACAACAGTAGTAGGAATAGGAGGAGGAGTGAAAGAGGGATCATTAGCTGGATCAAAAGTATCAATATGAATGGGTGAAGATGGATCAACAGAGGCATCCATAGGAGGAGGAGGAGAGACATATATAGTGATGGGAGAAGTAGGAGTGGCACTCCTTTTTTGCATGGTCCACACACCCTTAATTTGTACAATGTGCATATGTTTTAGGGTTGTTGGGCCATACATGTAATGCCCCGAAATTCTCGGTTCGTTAAGAGACATAGTAATAGTATTTAAGGTTATACTAAGACAAATATTCCACACTTGATTAATATTTAACATATAATAATAATAAGTGTTCCTGCAGCGGTGGAAATCCAGGAAGTTCCTCTGGAAAGACATCTTCGAAGTCGATAACGATTCAAGGTAGCGGGGTGGTCTTTTGGCTCTCGTCATTAAGTACCAGGCTTGCTAACCGAGCCGTGATATTTCCGGTCCATTGCGTTCATCGCCCGATCCGGGGTAAGGGATGGTGTCTACCCCCCTTAAAATGGAAACACGTTCCATCTGGGCTGTAAGCCGAGATCCTCCTTCCGGGGCAGTCAATGGTCGCTTGGTGGTGGAATAACCAATCCATTCTGAGGATAACGTCATAAACGTTCATATTGATGACCCGGAGATCGCAGGATGATTGCATACCAGAAATTTCAATTTTGCAATTATTACAAATATGACGGATAGGTGAGAGTCCACCTAAAGGTGATACTACCGACATCGCATTGTCTAGGAGTTCTAAGAGCAACTCCAGTGATGTGGCACATGTGTTTGAGACAAATGAATGGGAAGCTCCAGAATCGAACAAGACATGCACCAGAGAGTGGTATAGTTCGATAGTACCTTCGATAACCGCAGGTTCTTCCTCTCCTTCCTCTTAGAGTGCAAACACCCTGCCAACTGCTCGTGGTGCTGGGGCCGGCGCTCCTGCCTTCTGGGGTTGGTTTCCTCCATTCTGAGCCTGATTGAAGTTCCCCGATTTCTGATAAGTGCCTTGAGTTCCTCCAAATTTCTGGTTCTAATTATAAGTGCTTCGACCGGTTGTTACTCCTCGAAGATGTGGGCAATCCCTCTTTATGTGACCAGGTTGACGACACTCGAAACAAACTCCCATAGAATTTTGTCAAAAATTTGAGTTTGAACCTTGTTGATTTTGTGTTTGAGGCCTGGAGTAAGGTTTCTGAAAATTCCTCCCCTAGTTCGCGTTCTGGTTTCCTCCACGCACAGGCCCGCCCTTCCTCTAATTCCAGATCTTCTGTGAGTCGGCCGACTCGGCTTCGGCAACCAGTGCTGCTTGGATAACTTGGGTGTATGTCGGGAATCGCATGAAAGAGATTTTTCCCCTTATTGATGGTTCAAAACCCCACTCGACCCACCAGGCCTTGGATTCTTCGTCTGGTATCAACACCTTCGCATAACGCGCAAGCTCCTCGAACTTGCCGATGTACTATGACACGTTCATGCTTCCTTGTTTTAGATCAAGGAACTCCCGCATTCTGGCTTGCTTGACTGTATATGGGACATACTTATTGAAAAAGATCTTTTCAAACTCCTTCCATGTCAAAGTAGTCATGTTCTGGTTTTCCTTCTCCATTGACCACCAGTGGTCAGCCTCTTCCTCTAACTGATATGTAGCAAGGGCGATTTTTTCCCCGTCCTTTTGTATGTCCATTGTGTCCAGCATCTTCTTCACCATTCTAATCCAGTTTTTGGCTACTCCGGGGTCAGCCTCTCCCTTCAACACCGGGGCTCGTTGTTTTCTGAACTCAGCCAAAAGCCAGGCTTTCTCTCTCTGTGCACGAGCCGGTGCTGGGTTAACCGCTGCAGCTAACTATCGTAGGATTTGGGCCAGTCCTTGAACCTCAGTGGGCTGACTAGGTTTAGCCTCACTGTTATTGTTTCGCCTTCCTCTTCCCGCCATAAGTCTAGGCAAAGTTAGGATATAGTGTAAGTATGACATTTTCGAAAGAGTGTTGTGTTTATTCTTATGTTTGGTTTAAAGTTATTTATATTTTCAATCTCGATTTAATTTTATGTATGCTTTACAATATTGGTTCAATGTTGTTTATGTTTTAATATCATTCAGACAAAGTTTAGAATTCACATAAAAGGTTTCATAAAACACTAAACATATTATATACAAGGGTTGTCACTGTATTACAAGTTATAAGAGTTCAAAATACATAGAGAGAGGACAAATATACAAAAATCGCTAAGACTTTTACAATGTTCAAAATAAAGTCTAGCTTCTAAAGTCCCTACCACATGTACTGTCCTAATGTACAAATAACTGAGGGTAGTCCCTGCGGACCATCACCTCCAACTCCCACGTGATCTCCATAATCCCATAACATTCCCAGAACACCTTCACATACCAAGCCCCAAGAGCAGTGGGGTTTCTTTCCTCTCTCTCTGAGGTCATGACCGGTAGCTCGGTATAAGTCTGGTCATCCTCAAAATCTAGACCCTCGTCAGGACTGAAGATACGGTCCTCGTCTAAAGGACGTAGACGCTGTAGAAGTGTGTGAGGAGCACAATCTCCAATCCTCTGAGCAAAGCCTGGAGGCACCTCCAGTCTAACCTCCATATCTCCAACTTGCTCTAACACGAGCAGTGGTCCAAAGAATAGTAGGCATAAATCGGCGTCTTCCACCGGCATCGGATGAGGGGAGGCCACCATCGCATAAACATATGTGCCCACGGGAAACTACTGCGGGGCATCAATCTATCGTCATAGTCGAGAAATCCCATCCTCCTCCTCCTCTACCACGGGTGGAGCAAACTCTAGGTCCACCACCTCGCTATGAGCCTCTGACTCGGCATTGCTCATGTCATCATCATCATCCTCCGGCTCGTCGTCGCTCATGTCATCATCAGCATCCTCTGGCTCGTCGTCGCTCATGTCATCATCAACATCCTCACCCCCGTCCTCCTGGGGAACCTCTGCTAGTGGCTCGTCGCCTACGTGCTCATTCACCTCCCATGCCTCTGGTGGTATCTCACCATCTAAGTCGATCATCTCGTCAAAGAACTTCTCCGGGTCAGACTCGTAATTAGACGACATCCTACAAAACAAAAGAAAATGGTCTTAGTACACATAATAAAGATTTCTTTGTTCATAACTTATGCATAAATATTAAAATATAGACTTAAGACAGAGTGTTCGCTAAACGGTCACAAGGTTTCTCCATAACTCATGCCTAAGGTTCACTAAACGTAGAGCTCTGATACCAAGTTGTAACACCCCGAAATTTCTGGTTCGTTAAGAGACATACTAATAGTAATTAAGGATATTCTAAGACAACCATTTAACAAAACTTAATATTTATCATATATAATATCGATTGTATTTTCATCCACATTGCACATCTGTTTAAATATTACAGACCAAAACCAAAAATAAATTATAGGAGCAAGACTTAAAAGAAATTATGATCCATGTGGAGCCACGGTTTGACGCATTCCTCCTCTCGCTCTGCCGGTATAGATCCTTCTTCATAATCTGGCATGAAACGCCATGAGCTGCGAAGCCTAGAAAGAATCTCCCGAACCAAAAATTTCTACACTTAAACACATGCAACAGATATAGCAGAATATGATACGTGAATAATGATGAAACTCTAAAACTCAACCCGAACTCCTTTACGCCGAAAGGACCCGACAAATCACCCGACCACCACCCGACACTTGGGTACTAATAACTCATAAATCATGTAGCTAGAACATGGGCAGTTTAGGCCGTCAGACAGTCAGATATAGTTTCCTTGTATGCAGGTTATGAAACGCAGCGAGCTCCCAGCTCCAACTGGCTCATAAGCCCCCCGGCTAGAAACAAAGCTCCCAGTATGCAGGTTATGAGATGCAGCTAGCTACATGCTACGACTGACTCATAAGCCCCCCAGATAGAACTTATCCCAAAGACCCACCTTGCCACACCATGAGTCGTAGCTGAGTGACATACTCAACTAGCTCATGAATGTCCAAGGACGGAGTCCTTGACTGCTGTGCTAGAGTCTTAGTTCAACACGGTGCATTAACACGACACGGTACATATAAAATGGTACAATAAGGAAGGGACCCCACCCACTCCATTACAAAACCAAAACCCAAGTCACCTCCACGTGATCTTGAAATCAACCGACACAAGGTTCAATAAAAAATCACCCTAGCCGAGATAGACACGAGGAATACATCCCACCCAAGACCAAGTCTATGCATGAGACAAGTCATAACATGAATCGAAGTTAAAACATATATATTCCAGCCATAAACAAGCATTTTAACTCATGGTTGCTACTTTAAACAAGAACAAACAAGGCTTGAGGCATGAAGAGCATAAAAACACATAGTTTCTTCAAAATAGAGTCATACACTGAGTCTGTAACAGAGGTTCTAAAATACTTTATAATTATCAAACGTCCATGAACAATTCTAAACCTTTACATAGGACTAAATAAAGGTGTTATGTACATTTTTCATGAAGAGACCAAAAACTTCTTGTGAACAGAAAAGGGTCTAAAATGCAATTTAATAGTTACTGTCGAAATAAGGATCTGTTTGGAAAAAATGGTATATCTCAAAATATAAAAACTAAAAATGACTTCTGTAAAAAGGGTTTAATTATAAACTCATATATCTATCTTTTAATTAGTGGATCCACTTAAGGGGGTTTTTGTGGAGAGAGATATGAAAGTTCAAAGTTGTCTATGAATCTTCCTTACCTGTCATAGATTCTTCTAAAATCCAAAAGCGGTTCGAAATTTCATTTCTAGGCTTAACTAAAATTTATATATGCTTAAGACATCCCAACGTAACTATGGTAAAAATAGGTTTTTATTTAGACCATGTTTGGTTCCCACGAAAATTGTTGAAAGGGTCCCATTTCAGTTCTGCTACATTCTGTTTCTCTTCTTTTCAAAATTTCAACATCAACTCCTATTTCTACCAAATGAGGCATACCCAAAATACATTAAAACAACATCATATATGCATATAAAGGTTCAGATTAAGTTTCTACAACATTTATCCTTCATTTAAAGTTCATTTAGAAAGTCCATAAACTAAGATTTTCAAACCATCTCCTAGATTCAAGCTCCTATGTTCATCTTCTTCATATTTTTGGTTCATTATTTTTATCTTGTTGAGGATTAGAGGAAAGAATATGATATTAGGGAAGAAAATTGAGGTTCTAGGATGTTCTTACATTAGGTTTCTTGGTTTAAGAAGTTGGATCTTGACTCTTGTGTTGGCTCTTCCTTATTTCCTTCTTTTTCCTTCCTTCTCCGTCCTTTTTCTTCTTCTTCTTCTTTTCTTTTTCTTCTCCTCTTCTTCATCTTTGTGCCGAATTGGAGAAGTGTTTAGAGAGGGAGATAAGTGTTGGAGAAATGGAGAAATTGTTGAGAAGAAGGGCTCTATTTATAGGCACATGAGTGGGTGTGAAATGATACAAAATCCCCTCATTTAGTTTCTTCCTAACTACTAATCCCACTTAGTTCCTCCAATTCCTTTCATTCCTAATTGTGTCTTGGGCTCCAAGATCCTAATTCCCTTGTGTGGATAAAAAAATACATTTTTCTTAGGCCATAAGGTCTTGTTTGGGATTATTATGGGACAAGGCCTTAAAGTTGTAAGATTTGATTTGACCTTTTGTTTTCCTTTTAATTTTAATTGCATGAAAATAGTCACATCATATTAATTCACCAAGGGCTTCCGGTTTGGGGATAGGGGGTCTTTTAATTATTTGTTTTATTTTGTTAATTTAATAATTAGATAATTAAGTGGGACCTTTTTAACCTTTAATTACAAAAATGGGATCCTTAGTTAATTTCCAAGACTAGTTCAAATGATGTCAAGCCCCGCCCCGACCTCCGGGCACGGAACCTGAGGATGAGTACTCAACCCATCGTATATGACATCAAACACAAAAGTTCGAGCATATTTTTTTTTTCTTTCCAAACATAAGGAAACATAAAGACTTCATCTCTGGACCCATCAGAACATCCATAACTTTCATAAGAGGCACTCCGCCTTAACA
>JAUTBS010403122.1:0-10060 GCA_032361285.1 Aequorea victoria | reverse complement strand
ATCACCTTATGTTGCTATCTTTTTTTGGACTGATTCAATAATCAATTCTGATTTCAAATTCAAACTTGAATAAAGATAATGTATATCAGAACTATATCTACTGTAGTGATATCCTGTAATTAATTGATGCGATCTTTAATTCTCTTTTTAATGATTTGTCATATCTTCTTGGGATTGATTTGAAAATGAATCCCCGTATAAATTCGTACCTGAATATAGTCGTTGAAGATCAGATCTTGACATTTAATACTCTGAGATACTACCATAATTTCTTGTGATTCGCACTGAAAATATTGTCTGCACAATTCTGGGTTGACTCAAGGCGAGCTTGGGTCGACTCAAATACCTTAGAGAAAATTACTGCGCCAGTGGGTCGACTCAAAGTGTATTCGTCTCTGTTGTTTGACAGAAGTCGCCAGTGGGTTGACTCACCAAATATCTGGGTCGACTCAAAGTGTGATCGTCTCTATTGTTTGATAGAAGTCGTCAGTGGGTCAACTTATGAGAGTCTTTGTGTTGACTTGTTGCTTTGGGTCAACTTCGACTATTTTTGTGTCAACTCATAAGCTCCTTGGGTCGACTCACAATTGGTCTATGTGAAGGATGTTGGCATTGGGTCAACTCATGAAGTATTTGGATTAACTCATGATGTCATATTGAGCATTGAGTCGATGCGTGGGCTGAAATATATTAGCTCATGCACTTAGTTTTGGACTTGGGTCGACTCAGGCTGAATGTGGATCGACTCATGGCTACGCCTGAGAGAGATCCAGAGAACTGCAGTGAATGGGTCAACTCATGGGCAGATTGGGTCGACTCATGCTTATGCCTGTTAGAGATCCAGAGAGGTGTTGTATTTGGGTCGACTCATGGTCTCGCCTGATAAAAGATACAGAGAGCTTTCCTGTTTGAGTTGACTCATTGAGTGATGTGGGTTGACTCACAGACTTAAAAAAGGCGTGTTTTATTTTCTGTGATAAGGCTCTATTTGGAAAGGGTTTTAATAATTTTATAATTATTTTAACACTTAAAATTACTTCAAATATTATTAAATACAAGGTCAACTCTAATCATGGGTGTTAACTTATTAAATAATCGTTTAAAATACTTTGACGATTAGTTGAAGAATATATGACAAGGTATAATCAAAAACTTTATTTAAATGATAAATCATTTTAACTTGTCAATATTATATTTGAAATCATTTAAATCATTTACATGGGTTTCTTAAAACTTGGGGCTTATAAAACACTGCTTTTTAACTTTTTAAAAACTTTATTTGTTATTATTAAAATTAATAAATTGATTCATTAAACTTTGGGACTAACAATCTCACCCTTTTTTATGATGACAAATAATGTTAATAAAAACTTTTTGAAAAGTGATATCTGTTTGAAAAAGCTCCCCCTAAAGAGGTGCTTCCTGTTTTAAATGAATTTCAAAACAAAATTTCAAACATATATACATTTATTCATTCCATCAAATGATAAGTCATCATATCAATAATCATAATCAACAATAAACACAATTGAATACGACTGTATAAACATTTGATCCAAATCTACAAGACTAAATTTAGTTTTTTTATCTTTCTCCCCCTTTGTCATCTCAAAAAGGTCAAACTAGTTATATTTCTTATTTTTTTTCCCATTTTTCAAAGAAAAAAATAAAAATATGCATAAAGCGTAAAGAGATAATAAGAAAACATCTAGATCTATGTACCAAAAGTGTTTAGATATTACAAGAATATTTGTTATGTGAGGAATACAGCCCAAGTGAGCTTCTTTCTTCTCTTTTGTCTTTCTTTGGTAGACCGCGTTGTTCTTTTTCTCTTCTTCTTGCAAGGCGTCAAAGATGGAATGTTTGCGTTTCTTATTTTATTTCCCAGACATCTTTTCCTTGCCTTTCCTTGAGATAGGCTCATTTTGGGTGGTGGCCGCCGCCTTGAACTATTGAGCAGAGATCTCCTCTATGTGAATTCCCTTAGCAGGAGTAACTTTCCTTTGAAGGTTCTCTCTATGCTCATGCTCAGCCTTTTCAGAGGGACTTTCAAGGAAAATCTCTACCCAAGCCATGAACTCGTGAAATTTTCCCAGAACTTCATTGATTTTGCTCGCATTGCCTTGATTGTACTTAGAACGTACACTTTTTATCAAAAGGTTACTGACAATCAAGAACTCATTTATGCTCTTCTGCATGAATTGACCTATGTCGTTTCCTGGTTTACAACCACCGCCTATTCTTTAGTTTAGGTCTTTCAAAATTTGGCTCAAACAGAGCTGTTCACTCACCATTTGAGTTTGTTTCTCTTTGATCTCTGCATTTTGAGCTTCATAGACATTTAATTTGTCGTGAAGTCTCTTTATTTCTTGGCTGAAGGAGATGTTTATATCTACAATAAGTTTTATTTGATTTTTTATCTCCTTAAAATCAGATTGAGGGATGTTGGACTGAGAGGGTGGAGGAGCTGAGGTGGAGGGTTGATCATGGGATGGTTCATTGGATGGTGGAGCTGTAGGTTAGTCAAAGGGAAGAGAGGATGGGACAATGACTTGTGGGCTGGCATCTTGGGGTTTCTTGACCTAATGGCCATCAATCTCAATTAGTCTCATCCTTTTTAGGGTGGACTTGTTGTAAGTGTGGCTATGGTGGAAGGGAATGCAAAGTGTCTTTCAGGTTAACTTTAAGGTATCAAAAGATTTTAGTCAGAAGTATGCTATGAGGGAGAATATTCTTTTTAGTCTGGGTAATTTTTTACATATCAGAAATGATAAGGTGACCAAGATCAATGGATTCCTTTTGGATGATGCACCACATCACCAAATGTTGAATGAAGATGACATCTCCAAATTTCCCACCTTGAAGTAGAATCATATGGTTTACCATATGATGAAGGAGTCTGTATTCGGAGAGAAGGAGGCTGGCATCAAAAAGTTTGTCGAAATTGATGTCATTTCGTCCAGTAATTAAAGAAATGAAGTCCTCAATAGGAACATCATGATAGTTATGTCTCTTTTGGAGGCAGTCCAGAAGGTGAGTGCCATTAGGGACGTTAGTTAGCCTATTAACAAGATTATTTCCAAGCAAAATTCCTTTACCCCTAACCCAGCTACTTAAAAATAGGTCATCATTGCCTTCTATTGGATGCATGTGGGCGTATGTAATTCGGCAAAGGTCTGGGTAGACTGATTCTTTAATGGTGGCAAAAGAGAGCCAACCCATTTTACTGAACCAGGCCCTGAAGTACATTCCAATCTCATCAAAAAATTGGGAGTTTATGTACTTTCCATCAGGGACTTATCTAGAGAAAAAGTCTTTTTTTATACTTAACTTGGATTTCATGATCTAGACAGACCAGTTGTTTTGCCGCAGAAAGGAATTTTCCCTTTTTGGTCTTTTTCTTCTTGGACGAGCTTTCTCCTTGGTCGAATGGTCGTTTCTTTGATGTCTTGGATGGATTTGAAGGATCCATCGATGAATCGTGGTCTGAGTCGACGGGAAGGAGAGTTAGAAAAAATGGAGATCGCAAACCTAGAATTTCTCTATTTTGCCAAGGAACAGAGGTTCTGCTGTGGTGATGTTTGCTGCAGCAGATGGCGACGATGGTTACGAGGAGAAGATGGAGTGTTGTGATCGATGTCAGAGGGCTGAGTCGAGAGAGGTGAGGGAGGACAATATGGAGGTATCGACTCACGAGAGAGAGGGAAGGATTTCTTATTTTAAAATGATTTGGGATCCTCAGAATATATTTATATACCCAGGCTTGTGAGTCGACTCATAGATGCTGTGAGTCGACCCAAATAAGCTTTTAAGGGATTCGAAAAAAAAATCTTGGTTGAGTCGACTCATGATCTTCTGTGAGTCGACACAAATCAATTAAAATGGCTTAGACGAAAAGGTCTATGAGTCAACTCATGATCATCTGTGAGTCGACTTATTATCGTTAAAAAGCTCATTCTGTTAGTCGACTCATGATCTTCAGTGAGTCGACCCATCGCCGTTTAATAATGAAGGCATAACAACTATGTGAGTCAACTCATACTCAAATGTGAGTCGACCCAATTGTTGATTTCAAGGAATACCCAATACTCTGAGTCGACTCATAACTCTTGTGAGTCGACCCATGAATAGCATAATCAAGAAATTTTGAAAACTTTTTGTACATTTTATGTAATTAAATCTTTCTTCATTAAAAGGTTTGGTGAATATATCTGCTAGTTGGTATTCCGTACTTATAAATTCTAATAAAACATCTTCTTTTTGCACATGGTCTCTTAGAAAATGATGTCTTATTTCTATGTGTTTGATCCTAGAATGTTGAATGAGATTCTTAAATAGACTAATAGCACTCGCATTGTCACATTTTATTAGAATCTTATGACATTTCAAATTAAAGTTTTTAATTGTTGTTTCACGTAAAGTACTTGAGCGCAACAACATCCTACGACAATATATTCGGCTTCGATGGTTGAGGTAGTTACTAAATTTTGTTTTTTACAAAACTACGAAACTAACGAATTTTCTAGGAAGTGCCATGATCTGCTAGAAGGAGGAATGTTGGACTGTGAGGAGCTGGTAGGTAGATCTGGTGTCGAGGAATGATGGATGTGAGGTTCTTGAGAAGAAGGGGGTCTTGTAGTTGATCTGTGGAAGGTTGGGCATGTGGTTGATCTGTGTAGGATAATTATATGGAAGGAAAAGAGTGTAGGATGGTGGTTTGGATAGGACTTTGTTATTGGGGTGGATTTGGGAATTGAGTAGCATCTTGCTTACCCTAATGGCCCTCAATCTCAACCAGTCGCATCCTTTTTATGGTGGACTTGTTGTACATGTGGGTAGGGTAAAATGGTATGGATAAGGCATTCTTTAAGTTAACTTTGAAATACTTAAAATTTTTTGTAAGAAGTATGCCATAGGGTATGATGTTTTTCTTTGTTTGGGCAGCTTTTCACATATTAGAGAGTATGAGGTGGCCAAGGTCTATGGATTCTTTGTTAATGATGCACCACATCACCATTAATTGGATTAAGGTGACATCCCCAAATTTCTCTCCTTAGGATAGGAACATGTGGTTCACCATGTGGTGGAGCAGTCTGTATTCAGGGTGAAGGAGATTGACACCAAAATTTTTATCAGGGTTAAGGTAATCTCGGCCAGTGATCAAAGAGATAAATTCCTCAAGAGGAATGTCAGGGTAGTTGTGTCGACGTTTAGTACAATCAAGACGGTGTGTTCCAATAGGGGCTTCTATTAGTTGATTAACTAGATGATCCCTAAACACCAGGTCTTTTCCCCATACCCAACTGCTTAAGAATAGCCCTTCATGACCCATTATTACATTCATGTGGGCATAATCAATTCTGCATAGTTCTGGGTAGACAAGTTCCTTGATGGTTACAAATTTGTACCATCCCATATCAGTAAACTAAATCCTAAAGTGCATTTCAGTTAAATCGAAGAGCTGAAAGTCTATGCACCGTCCATCAGGGACTTGGCGAGACTTAAATGATTTTTCATACTTATCTTGAGTCTCTTGGTCTCGACAGAGAAGCACGGCTGATGAGGGACCTTTGCCCTTTTTGCTTTTCTTCCTACTGCCAGATGCGTGACCTTGCTTAATTCTAGTTCTTTTAGAGATGGTTGATGGATTAGAAGGATCTAGGGAGAGGTCTCGTCGAGTTTAATGAGACGAAAGAAAGAGAATGGAGTTCGATGAAGAATTAGGGTTTTTTGCTAGGAGGAAGGTGAATCGCGATGCTGTGAGGGTAACGGTGATGCGCGTATTAGGGTTATAAGAAGGAGACTTAGAAAGATTTCAGAGAACATAGAGGGGATGTGTCGTTGTTTCGACATACGAATGAGAGAGAGAGAGATGGAAGTTTTTGATCGTTTGAACTAATGGGCCACCACAGAACACATTAAATATTTATATACCCTTGTGCTGAGTCAACTCATACATGTTTTGAGTCGCCCCAAATGCATTTTTAGAAATTCGATAGAAAAGGGTTCTCCATGAGTCGACTCATAAGCCTTTGTGAGTCGACCCAAATTCCTTCATCGCTTGAGCAGAATAAGCGATGTGAGTCGACTCATACTTCTTCATGAGTCGACTCATCAGCGTCCAATGCTTTAGGCCAACAGAGTCCCGAGTCGACTCATGCTATCTGTGAGTCAACTTGTGTGCTACAAAAATTAGAATTTTTAGAAATGATCAGATTTTTCATGGGTTTAATATGCCTAATTCACCTTTAATGAAATTAAATATTTCTTCATTTAAGGATTTGGTGAATATATCCGCTAGTTAATGTTCCGTACTTATAAATTCTAATGAAATATCTTTTTTTTGCACATGATTTCTAATGAAATGATGCCTTATTTCTATGTGCTTAGTTCTTGAATGTTGAATAGGATTTTTGTTAAATAAATAGCACTTGTATTATTACATTTTATTAGAGTTTTATGATATTTCAAATTAAAATCTTCCAATTGTTGTTTCATGTAAAGTACTTGAGCGCAACAAATTTCTACAGCTATGTATTCGGCTTTGGTGGTCGAGGTGGCTACTGAATTTTGTTTCTTACAAAACTATGAAACTATTGAGTTTCCTAAGAAGTGGCATGATCTACTAGTACTTTTACGATCTAGCCTACAACCAGCAAAGTCGGCATCCGAATAACTAAGTATTTCAAGAGATGTGTTCTTGGGATACCATAAGCCTAGGTTTGTTGATCCTACAAAATATCTAAGAATTTTCTTTACAATAATTAGGTGTGATTCTTTTGGATCATATTGATATCTAGCACATAAGAACACACTAAACATGATATCAGGATGACTAGCAGTTAAGTAAAGAAGGCTACCAATCATATCTCGATACTTTTTGCTGTAAACTGATTTACCTTTCTCATCCTTGTCAATTATTATTGATGTGCTCATAAGAGGTGTGCATGATTTTGCATCATCCATATCAAACCTTTTTAAAAGTTCTTCCGTGTACTTGGCTTGATTTATGAAAGTTTTATCCTTTGTTTGCTTAATTTGAAGTCCAAGGAAGAAGTTGAGCTCACCCATCATGCTCATTTTAAATTATTCTTGCATAATTTTAGCAAACTGTTTGCAAAACTTTTTATCAGTAGATCCAAAAATGATATTATCAATATAAATTTGTACTAAAACCATGTATTTTCCTTTTTGTTTAATGAAGAGTGTTGAATCAAGTTTTTTTCTAGAAAATTCTTTTTGTATTAAGAAATCACCTAATCATTCATACCATGCTCTAGAGCTTGTTTCAACCCATATAAAGTTTTGGATAATTTAAAGATATGATCCAGATATCTATGATTTTCAAAGCGATGAGGTTGCTTTACATACACTTCTTCATTTATATAGTCATTCAAGAAAGCACTTTTAACATCTATTTGAAATAATGTAAAATTTATTTGGCATGCAAACGCTAATAACATACGTATAGCTTCTAACCTAACAACATGAGCATACATTTCTTTATAATCTATGCATTCCTTTTGATTATAATCTTGGATTACAAGTTTAACTTTGTTTCTAACTATGTTGCCCAATTCATCATTCTTGTTTCTAAAGACCCATTTTGTACTTATGATTATATTATCTTTAGGTGTAGGAACTAGGGTCCATACTTTGTTTGTAACATCCCTCTCCCCGGAGGATAATTAAATATACTCGGAGTGGTGTTACGCCGGCTCACCGCATCAAATCTTATACAAAAAGATCACGATGCATTTTGCATCTCCCATCAATAGATCATCATAGATAAGTAAAATCATCAATATGTTCCAACCAAACAAGCCACTAAGGAAACCTCCATCCATACATACAGAATCATACAACATATAATCAACGAAAGACTTAAACTTAACCATAAATAAAATCTGATAAACATCAGTACAACATACATGTACAACCCAAAAGGAGACTATGCTAGAAGGTCTTCACCTCACAACATATCCTCCACCTGACACTATAGACAAACATCTATTCCAAGTTGTAATCTGCAATCACAAAGGTTATAGGAGAGTGGACTTAGCATCATAATCAAAAACATACAACAGCAAAGTATAAACATACAAGCTTTTTTACAGAAATAATACTTTTAATAAAACAACACGTGCATGAAAAAACACACTCATGATCCGGCTCACTAGCCAACACATACGATTTATCAAAACCCTCATGCTTTTGCCCAAGGTCCAACGACCACCCAAAAAATTTAAACATACTTTTAAATCTTTAACACACACAGCCCTACTGCCAAACATCCATAGTATATAAAATATTTCAAACCTGACCCTACGGCACATATTATGTTTATGAAGAAACATACATACACACATGCATAACCGGCCCAATGACACATATAAGATCTCATGATATATAAATAATATATTCGGCCCAACAACCCAAAATAGCTTTAAAAGCTTTCAACTGGTCCTACGGCCCACAACCCGTTTAAAAAACCATAATAAGATTTCTAAATCCAAGGCTCAATAGCCCAACATGTAAATGCTTAATATCAATACATACATGCTCACTAGCACACATATATACACGTCATCTAGTGCCCAATTAGTCGTTTAACCTCACGATCAGGAGTTCCGACGGTACCGTTACCTCAACCACGGCGCACTTTCATTTGAGTGACGAGTGTGAGGATCACTCATATAACACTAGTGGTAAGTGCTACTCGTCCACCACTGGACCACCGCCCAATTTAGGGGTTACAAATATAATAGCCACTATTGGGCTGCACCCCCAATAGGATTTTGTCCACCACTAGACCTCCGCCCAACAATGTAAAGATCCGATTTTTCATAAAATATAATCTAGACGTAAACTCATCCTAAATTGTTCACAATAAGTTCAAACCCTATAATTAAAACTCCATAAACCCTAATGATGCTAGGTAAATAAATTCATGATTAAACCTAATGAATTTTAGTATTAAGTCTTAAGAAGAAAGTTTGGCCTTCTAAATCACAACTCAAATATGGAATTTTGGATTAAAGTCCAACATAAAATTTTAAGCCCATAAGCTCATAAACTAAATTAATGGGCCAAAATTAAATTATAGAGTCCAAATTATTAACTTAAGGCCCAATCAAATGAAGAAGTCTTAGAATTTTCAAAAAATGCCTAATTTTTATCCAAAACCAAAATAGGGCCCACATGAATTTCTAAATTACGAAAATAAGAAAAAAATAAAATATGACATCATGCCAAACAAGGCATAGCCGGCCAAGCCCTCTTCCCTCCCCATGAGAGTAGTGTGATGAGACCTTGATGTGACTAATTTCTTAAAAATCAAATAAAAAAAAAGGAGAAAAATTGTGATGGGACTTTTGTCCAACTTTGAAAGCAACCTAATTCTAATACTCCAACATTTTTCTTCCTCTTAATTAATTATTGTAGAAGATAATTACCAGCATAAATATATCTCAGGAGGAGAAGAATACATGAAATAACTAAATTAGGAGAGAAAACTAGTCAAAGAAAGAATAGTAATAAGAAGACTTTTCAACAAATCCTTTGTCACGCCCCATTTTGGGAAATGTGACCGGCCATGGTTCATGGGCCTGTGGCCTAACAAATCAAGAAAGCCTTAACAATATTAAGCGATCTGTTTGCTTAATTAAGATTTAATTCAATGTATTAAATATAAAATATTTCATTTTATTTGCAATTGGGTCAACAGCCCATAATCTAATAAAGATGTCAAACATATCAATGATCCATCTAATATGATGTCAATAATAATACAGAGTATGCGAAAGTAATGACAATAAGTATGCATGTCCTAGAGGTCTGTATGCTGGATCCCTTGAAGCATCGAGTCCAAAATCCAAGCTTCTTCTAGCTTATCCTGAAAATAACGCGGTGAAAACACCGTCAGCAAAAGCTGGCGAGCAGAAACATGCATAGTACATACAGTTCAAAAATAGGGTATAAAATAGAGTGCATAAATAAAATATCATGGCAAGACATATATACAGTATATGAAAAGGGCAGGTTTCATTTGGTTCTTTCT
>JAUTBS010403111.1:0-10061 GCA_032361285.1 Aequorea victoria | reverse complement strand
ATTGACTACATAGAATTAAACAAGGTTACTATCAAGAATAGGTATCCGTTGTCGCGCATTGATGATTTATTTGATCAGTTACAAGGAGCTCAAATTTTTTCCAAGATTGACTTGCGGTCTGGCTATCACCAACTAAAAGTCAAGGAGGCGAACATCTCGAAGACGACTTTTAGGACTCGATATGGTCACTATAGATTCTTGGTTATGCCTTTTGGTTTGACCAATGCTCTAGCAACCTTCATGGATTTGATAAATCAGATCTTCAAGCCATAGTTGGATCGTTTTGTTGTTGTATTCATTGACGACATTCTGATCTACTCTAAGAGCAAGGAGGAGCACGAGGAACATCTGTGGGAAGTCTTTCAAACTCTATGAGAGAAGAAGTTGTATTCCAAGTTCAGCAAGTGTGAGTTCTGGCTGGATAATGTGTCTTTTCTTGGTCACGTCGTTAGCAAAGATAGAGTTTCCGTGGACAGCAGCAAGATTGAGGTGATTGTTGATTGGTCACGACCAATGTCAATAACTGAGATACGTAGTTTCTTAGGACTGGCGGGCTATTATCAACAATTTATGAAAGAATTTTCTTGCATTACCCTGCCACTTACTAGCCTCACTCGGAAGGGAGTGAAGTTTGAATGGATGGATAAGTGTGAGAACAGTTTTCAAGAGCTTAAGCGGATGTTGACTTCAGCACTAGTTATGGCTCTACCAACGAAAGGCGAAAACTTTGTAATATTCAGTGATGCGTCGCACCAAAATTTAGGCTGTGTTCTGATGCAGCATGGTAAGGTGATAGCTTATGCTTCACGCCAGTTAAATGTTCATAAGAAGAACTACCCCACATGACTTGAAGTTGGCAGCCATTATTTTTGCACTGAAGATATGGCGACACTATTTATATGAGAAATCTTACGAGATTTATACTGACAACAAAAGTTTAAAGTATATTTTCACGCAAAAAGAGCTTAATTTACGGCAAAGACGATGGCTCAAACTATTGAAGGACTACGACGTGGAGATTCTTTATCATCCGGGGAAAGAAAATGTCGTGGCAGATGCTTTGAGCAAGAAGTCCTCGAAAGGCATCATGACATCATTGACAGTACAACATCAACTGTTAAAAGATCTGAGAAGGATGGAAGTGAAATTTCTACAGCATGGAGAGACTGCCTTGTGTTACCAATTGACCGTGAGACCGATATTGTTGGAGAGAATTCGTATGGCTCAGTAGGATGATCTTCAATGCAAGAAGAATGTGGACGAGTTGCACAAGAGTGAGACAAGGATTTCAACATCAGTGATGAAAGAGTTCTTAAACTCAAGGATCGAGTGTTTGTACCTGCCAACGAAGAGCTGAGGAAAGAGATTCTGACCGAAACTCATAGTTTGGGGTACAGCATTCACCCGGGGTACAAAGATGTATAGGGATCCTCGAGAACACTTTTGGTAGAACGGCATGAAACGAGATGTAGCAGAATTCGTGACACAATGTCTGACCTGTCAGCAAGTAAAGATCGAGCATCAAAGACCAGCAGGAAAGCTTCAACCATTACCACTGCCCGAGTGGAGATGGGAGAATATCATGATGGATTTCGTATCGAGTTTTTCTCTTACACGCAGTGGACATGACGCAGTTTGGGTTATTGTGGACCGTCTTACGAAGTTAGCTTATTTCATCGCCATCAAAATGACTTATTCTTTGGATCGCCTAGCGCAACTATATGTGAGAGAGGTTATACAACTTCATGGTTCACCTGTCTCTATTATTTCTGATCGTGACCCTCGATTCGTCTTGAAGTTCTAGGGTGCCCTACAGTCAGCTATGGGTACTCGATTGAATTTCAGCTCAGCCTATCATCCGTAAACCGACAGCTAGTCAGAGAGGACAATTCAGACGTTAGAAGACATGTTAAGAGCTTGCGATTTGGAATGGAAAGATAATTGGGACGATCAGTTACCACTTATGGAGTTCTCATACAATAACAGTTATCACTCAAGTTTGGGAGTAGCGCCGTATGAAGCCTTGTATGAGCGGAAGTGTAGATCCCCGTTGTATTGGTATGAAGTTGGCGAGAGATAACTTCTTGGACCTGATCTTGTGGAGGATACATCTCAGAAGATCACCGTCATACGAAATAAATTGTTAGCAGCTCAAAGTCGACAAAAAAATTATGTCGATTCGCGTAGAAGAGACTTAGAGTTTTCTGTTGGTGATATGATATTTCTCAAGGTTTTACCTTGAAAAAAATTTATTTATTTTGGTAAGAAGGGGAAGTTGATCCCCCAACATATTGGACCTTTCGAGGTTCTTGATCGTATTGGCGAGGTGGCGTATCGTGTAGCCTTGCCACCCAGCCACACCGGGGTACATGATGTGTTCCATGTTTCGATGTTAAGAAAGTACGTTCATAGCCCGACACATGTGATATATTATGAGCCGCTTCAGGTTCGTGAAAATTTAACGTATGAGGAGCAACCGGTACAGATTTTGGATACAAAAGATAAAGTTCTACGGAACAAGAAGATTCGCATTGTTATAATCCTTTGGCGAAATCATAAAGTAGAAGAGGCAACATGGGAACGCAAAGACGGGATTCGCAAACGTTATCCTCAGTTGTTTCCTCAAGATTAGTTTTAATTTCGAGGACGAAATTCTTTTAAGGGGAGAGAATGTAAAACCCAATAAAATTTAAAATTTTTAAAATTAATTATTATATCAATAATTAACGAATAAACTAAACAAAAACATAATTTAATAAATCAGTAAGAAGATTCTAGAATGCCTAATAATAAAATAAAACTAATTAGATTTATATTATTATTAAATTGATAAAATAGGAGTGAATAAGATTAATAAGGAAAAGAATTAGGATGTTAACAGATAAGGGGTGGCCAACTGTTAACGATTTCAAAAAGGGTAAGGTTAGCTGTACGTTCCTTATTTTTGGAGAGCTGATTTAAAATGATAAGGACACGTTGAGAAAAATCAGGGATAATCCCCGACCTTATGGATTCCATCCCAATTTAAATGGGTTTTTCATCCCTTAGGGAACCTCACGATCTCAGAATTTTCTTTCATCTTCTCTGAAATTCCTTTCTCTCTCTTGTTCTTCCTATGTTCTTCACACACACCATCATTGTCACCGCCGATCACCACCATCACGATCCAACACCATCATCATCATCTTCGTCTTCATCACCATTATGTGATTTCGGGTAAGAACATCATCTGCTTTGGTTTATTATACACAGTGAATCTATATATTTATATATCATCGTATTGTTAGATTATAGTTTGGGTTAACGAATAAATCATCAAGCATATGATTAAATAGAAGGATACATAGTTATATGATTGGAACTAGAGGCTGTGACTCATATAAATAACAATATATATATATATATATATACCAGTATACATAACAGTTACATATATATATATATATACCAAAAATCATTACATAAAAATATCATGTAATTGGCCACCATAATATGTTTAGATCTTCTAAAAATATCTTAAAACATCATAGATAATGATTAAAGAGAAGAAAAGATGAAGAAAATCATCAAAAACTAGAGTTACAGAAGCCATGGATGGTTGCCCCGAAGCTTGGGTCGACCCACGTGATGGTGGTGTCGACTCATGTGCCTCAGAACCCCTTCCTGTCGACAATGGTGCGAAACATTCGGACATTTTGGCACTAGCGTCCGGACGCTTTTGGGCAGAGAGCTCACTGCCGAGCTTTCCTTCTGTTGGGTCGACTCATGGCTTGATTAGGTCGACTCATGACTGCCCAGACCACTCTTGGGTCAACACAAAACCCCTTGGGGTCGACCCATGGAGGCATCTTTTGATGTTGGGTCGACACAAACCCCTTTGGATCGACTCAGCTTGCCTTCTTCTTGACCAGGACCCTCTTGGGTCAACACACAGCCCCTTTGTGTCGACCCAAAGCCTATGTGACCCTCTAGGGTCGACACAAAGCCCTTTTGTGTCGACCCAAAGCCCTTGAGACCACCTTGTATCGACTCAAACCCCTTTTGGGTCGACTCACTAGACCAAAATTTTTAAAAGTAATCTGAATTAAATTCAAATCAATTAGGACCTGTTTGGATGCTAGTTAAAAACATTTTAAATCAATTAAAGCTCAATTTAACACATGAAATTAATTCTAAAATACTTAGGTCATGTTTGGGCATCAGTTTAATTGGTGAAATAAATTAATTTAAATTAATTTAACATGAGAAACCAACATGGGTATTATTAAATGGGTTAAAGGACCGTTTGATAGTTATAAGTAATTCTTTAGCCTCGTTTAATGATCTTAATTATTGTATGATATCAGGTTGAGATTTATTGCATTCATTATTCTTTAGAGATTAGCTTGAACTCGAGGTGAGTGAATTCTTGCTATTTATCTTTCAAAATAAATCTCTATATTTCTCTAAAACTATTTTTGCAACTGTTCTATCTCTTTAAATACTTTTAAATTATTATGTATGTTACTTTATCATGTAAAATCATTATATAAATATTTTAAGAAAAATACATGTGATTTAAATACTTTCAAATAAAATGTATGATATACTCTATTGCAAATCATGGCATAACTGATTTAAGAATAATGAAAATAAGAATAATTTCTTTATTATATATGATGCGACCATGAGATAGAATTCTTGGGATATAAAAAATTCCAAGGGAATGTTCTCTTCGGAGATGACTTTAGCCAGCTAGAGAACAGAACCGGTTTGAATCTCGTGTTGACCCTACTTGACTAAACAGTTAAGGGATAGCCCAAGTGAGTCCGGTGATCTTAACTGGAATCTTATAGGGAACAAACCCAGGCACCAACCTGTGGTGACTCTATTTTCGATATTGGATCCAATGGCTAAGAGGCTCTGAGTTATGATGTGGCATTGATACTATGTATGCTCAGGCTATTCTTGTAGCAAATTTGATTGATTATTCCCACTCTTGTATGAGCATGTTGCAATATCATTTATTATATGATGACACTGATATAGATATGATTTGAGGACACCTTTAATGTCCAATTTTAATGAAAGAGGAAAATATATATGTATATATACATATATATTTTCAAAGAAATAAAATGAAAAAAATGAGAAGAAATAAAATAAAATGGAATAATTTGATAGGTTATCTGTTTACTCTTTTTAATATTGATGTATATGACATGTCATGATATATTTATATATAAATTATTTGAATTTTCTATTTTAGAACTGTATTATACTATGCATGATTCCATTCATCAGTTTTGACTGACGTTGTACCATAAAATATTTCAGATAATCAGTGAGAAGAGATCTAGATGATGGACTGTGGCGTGGGATCCAAGCCATATGACCTTTAGGACATTTTATCATATTTGCTTCCGCATTGTTTAGTGCATTTCATTATTGATACTGTGACATCATTATGATGAGATATTGGACTGTTTCACCCATTTATGATGAGATCGGATTTAATTATTTAAATTCATGGAAATTATTATTGTTTAGCATATAGTTAGCTAAATTTATATTAAGGCTTACTTGGTTCGTTGGGTCAAGGCCCATGATTCATGGCCGGTCATATTTGTCAAATTTAGGCGTGACACTGACGCTGGATCGTCTTAGGAAAAAGACTCAGACGTTATCCTGTGGTGACTCTATATTTGATGATTGGATCCAATGGGTCGAGGCTGCCTCGAGTATTATGAGTTATGGCATTTACACTCAGGCTGTTCTTGTGGTTGTTGTTGATAATTTTCCACACACATATTGATGATCATATCGCTAATCCAGTATTATTATCATTGTTGGCATGTTTATGCGCAAATTATTATTGATGACATTATTATGTCATGTTGATATTTTTTATGTGATATGATTGTTGTGGATACCTCTGATGTCTAGTGTGAGATTTTATGTTGGTGACTCGTCGAGATATCGAGATCACGTAGAAATTTATATCTATTTTGATAACTATTGGTGACTCGTCTAGATATCGAGATCACGAAAAAAATGAGAATACTTTGGTAAAAGAGAAAATGATGGGTTGTGTTGACACCCTTTTGATTATACAGTGTATACCATACCATGATATGTTTGATGTATAAAACTATTTGAATCCCCTATTTTAGAACTGTATATTATTATGCATGTTTCCATTCATTTGCTTTAGCTGACGTTGTGATATAAACATTTTAAGTAATCAAGGAAGAAGCTAGCTGATGGACTCAGTAGCTTCAAGGGATCCAGGATAAGACCTCTACGACATGCATTTTTTACTTTCGCATTTAATAAAAAAATAATTATCATTATTGTTAGAATAATGAATATTAATGAGATATTATGGGTTGTTTGTCCCACTTTGATTATATTGAATTTTAATTGATTAAATCATTGGTATTGAGATCTTTTTAACATATTGTTAGCTAAATATTGTTATGACTTTCTTGATTCATTGGGACAAGACCCAATATCCATGGCCGGTCACCTTTCCCAAATTGGGGTGTGACAAATAAATTCCTCAATTTGTGATGAAGAAAATTTTTTCCTGGTCGGCCTCATTCATTAAGATCTAATTACAACCCAAAAAAGCATCCATGAAACTGAGGAGTTCATGGCCGCTGATGGAATCCACTAGCTGGTCAATCTGAGGGAGGGGGTAGCTGTCTTTTAGGCAGGCCTTATTCAGGTCGGTGAAGTCAATGCACATTCTTCATTTTCCATTCGATTTCTTCACCAAGATTACATTGGCTAACCAATCGGGATATTGTACCTCCCGAATGAACTCCACTTTCAGTAGTCGTTTGACTTCAGTGGCTATAGCCTCGTTCCTTTCCTTGGCAAAAATTCGTTGTTTCTGTTTGACAAGGTTGTGGAGCCGATCGACACATAGGTGATGTGTGACCACCTTGGAACTGATCCCAACCATATCTTCAAATGTCCAAGCGAAGATGGATTGGTGTTTCTTCAAGAAATGGATTAGCTTAGCATGTATATCCAGAGGAAGGGCTGACCCGATCTGAACTTTCCTGTCTGGCGTGCTTTCATCTATGCTAACTTTGAGGAGATCATCCATCGGTTCTCCTATTCGGATGAGCTTTTCATCTCGAACCTCGGCCTTATCGAGGGTTAGTGTCTCTTTCAGCTTGGGCCCTCTAAGGGAGGTGTTGTAGCACTCTCGGGCGGTGATTTGGTCGGCTCTCAGTTCTGCCACTCCATACTCGGTCGGGTACTTGAGCATGAGATGGTAGGTTGAAGTAACGACTTTTAGCTGATTAAGGATCGGTCCTCCCATAATGGCATTGTAGGCCGATGGACAATCCACCACCAAGAAGTTGACCATCTGAGTTACCTGCCTCAAGTTAAAGTCGATCGTAAGGGGAAATTTGATTGACCCTAACGGCTGTATCTTTTCCCCAGTGAACCATGCTAGGGGCGATCTGACCGGGTGTAGTTTCTCTGAGCCTATATTGAGTTGATCAAAGGCATTGAGGAACAGTATGTCGGCTGATCTTCCATTGTCCACTAGGATCCTGCGCACCTTGTAATTGGCAAGGACCATGGTAAAGACCAAGGAATCATCATGTGGTTGTTGGACTCCTCGAGCGTCGACTTCGGAGAAGGTTATGATCTCCTTGATTTTTGCAGCTTTGCCCGGTCGGTCGATCGGTTATATAGACGTCACTGGGACCCTCGGTCGTGAGGCGCCTGAAGTGGGATTTTCTGGAAGAGCCACTTTCTCCTCCCCCAGCGAATCCTCCGGAGATCACCTAGACCTCTCCCGCAAGATTCCTATCTTGATCCCTGGGGGTCGGTGGTGACCAATCCTTTTGGCCACGAGGATTTTCCCAATTTTGTCGATCGGTTAGGAATTTGTTGAGCCTTTCTTT
The DNA here is from genome assembly GCA_032361285.1 of Aequorea victoria. Lineage (NCBI taxonomy): Eukaryota > Metazoa > Cnidaria > Hydrozoa > Leptothecata > Aequoreidae > Aequorea > Aequorea victoria. The sequence continues at coordinate 2,151 of JAUTBS010403111.1, read as the reverse complement.
CTAGATTAGCGCATCAATCTGCTTCTTTAAGTCGAAGCATTCTTCGGTGTTGTGGTCGTGATTTTTATAGAAACGATAATATTTTTCAAGAATACGGTGGTGTTGCGACCGATCTGAGTCTTGGGACTGTTTTAGTCGGTCGATCTCCTCTCGCTTCCTCTGGTCGATCTTCTCTATGTGCTCGCCTTTCTTGGTTGGTTCAGAGGTTCGGGCCTTTCGGGCATTCATGACATTCTCAGCGTTCATGTGCTTTTGGGCCTTCACGATGAGCTCGACCATGCTTGTTGGGGTGCCTTTGCCAGCGAGAAGAGAAATTTTATGGGTTGGAGGCCACCCATGAACGCTGTTAAGTCCACTTTGTCATCGATGTCATCCACCTTGAGAGCCTCGGCGTTAAACTGAGTCACGTAATGACGTAAGGTCTTAATTTTTCCTTGCATGACGTTAAAGAGGTAAGTGGTCGGCCTCAAATGTCGCTGGCCACCAATAAAGTGTCCCACAAATAACTTGCTTAACTGGGTGAACGATGAGATGGACCCACTTTTTAATTTACTGAACCACACGCGAGCTGACCCCTTTAGAGTGGTTGGGAAGGCTCGGCACATGATTTCGTCTAGGACTGCATGCAGGTGCATATAGACCTTATATGTTTTCAAATGGTCCAGGGGGTCTTTCAGCCCATCGAAGGCGTCCATCTGTGGCATCCTGAACTTAGATTGCAGAGGCTCGGCCATAATGGTTGTGGAGAATGGTAAGTCCGTCCTTTATACGAGTTCGTCGACAATCACTGTCATTTTTCCCTTCATAGCCACCATCATGTTATTGAGATGATCCTTAACATCCCTCAGCTCAACCTCCATAGCAGTGGAGGCCTCAATTTTCTCAGGCTCGGTGCCCTCGGCTCTCCTGGGAGCCTGGTTTTGGTTCTGGGGATGAGCCCTGCTCTCGGCCATATCTTTATTCTCGTTCGGCCCCTTCTCCTCTAGGCCTCGCCTTTGGTCATTATGTTGTTGAAGGACTGTCGGTTGCCTGTACTCGGGATGAGAAATATGAGGGGGGAGAGGAGGAATTGGCAAGAGTCAGGCTTGTTTGTCGAGCCTTTGGTTGATGGCTTAGTTCTGGTGAACCAAACCTTTGATTAGTTAAGTCAAATCCCTCAGCTGTTGCTCAACGTTAGGTGGTGGGTCTCCTTGAGGGTTCCCATAGTGATGATTTCCTTCGGAGGCCATGGATCGGGTGACAATTATTCAGATTACAAAATACCGGGGAGAGAAACAATGATCAGTCGTTCCCATAGACGGCACCAAATGTTAGTGTCAAAATCTGGACGGTCCTCTTGTGATTGGCTGAGTGGTCGGTAGTGCCCCTAAAGTGGCTGTGAAGCTGTTTCTTCCTCTCGGCTATAATCCTGAAAAATATTAGAACATAGACACCGGTGGGGTGTCGGCCTATTATTTTCCGATACTTAAGTCAGCGTGTAAAATCAGGTAAAAATTTTAATAAAAGTATAATAATAATAAAATTAATTAATTAAATAAAAACAACCTAAATTAAAAATATAATATTCTAAAAATTTAATAGGTAAATAATAATTAAAGAAAGAATGAATGAAGAAAAAGACAAAACAAGAAAAAGAAAAGAAAAAGGAGGAATTCATGGAGTCCCATGGAAGTGGTTTTTAAAGAGGAAGAAGAGGGGAAGGAATCCAGAAGAAATTCTTGGATCTATGTCCCTAAACTAATCTTTAAAAGGGGACCCATCTCCATTTCCTCTCTCAGTCTTTTTCCTCACTCTCTCTCTCATTCTCCCTCCAACGTTTCTCTCCATCTCTTTTAGAATTTTTAATTTTGCAACTCTCACTCTTCCTCTCCCGACCTCCAATTTCGAGCTACCACCGACCACCGCTATTGTTGCCTCCGCCGACCACTGCCCGAGGCATCACCATCGCACGTCACATTTGTCCAACCTCTGGTTCGTTGTTCATCTGTTTTAGTTTTTCGGTTCACAGATTAAATATGTATATATATATATATGCTTGTATATCACCATGATTGTATTAAATAAACGGGTAAAGGTTTGATCTTGATGATTTTAAACACTAGTAAAACGTTTGATTAACTCACAATCATGAATAAAAATAAGAAATCATGA
>JAUTBS010403078.1:0-10065 GCA_032361285.1 Aequorea victoria | reverse complement strand
AATAATTAGCAAGTCACAATCATTATATTTGACATGATACATTTCATAAATCATAAATAAACATGTTATATTTAATAAACATAACATTTAAACAAACAATCAAGCTTCTCACCACATTATTTCTAAGTTTAAAACAAAACAGAGTTTTTAAAAAAATATTTCCAGCTCTGTGCACCTTCAATAGAAAATTAGAAAATCATACTTAAACTCTAAAATAAAAATTACTAAAACTCAGAGGCATACTATAACGTGTTTGGGTCATTTAGGCACTGATGTTGCACGAAAATAATCTATAGTTAGGGATAAATAAATAAAATACTATCAGTGTTCCAGATTTGTACCTCTTTTAAAAAAAAGTGAGTATCTCGGTGCACAAAACTCTAAACGGGGTGGAACTAGTGGGGTTCGGTCTTTAACTTGCATAACTAACTTTATCAAGCGGTCTCATGCAAAAAGGAATTTTTCACGAAAATGGTGATATTCCAAAGTTGGCTGTTCTAGACCCCACAGAACCAATTTGTGTATATAAATAGGATGATCATGCTAAAGGTCATAAATAATTAAGATAAATATCACACATTATCTAAACCTATATATAAAGCTCTCCTAAAAATATCAGATCAATCTAAGATCTCTAAGTGTTTTAATTAGCTACGAATAGATCATACAATCAAATAGAGCACGCGCAAAGGTTTGTTCAATCATCCATTTGAGTCACTTTAAAATGCATGCAAGCTATGAGTATGGTAATATTATATTTAAAAATGAGTTGAAAGGTCATAACAATTCTAGAATGCCAAATAAAATAGTATTTAAGGGTTCTAGAAACAAAAGGGGCAGCATGCTCTATTGAAAATAATAAAGGGAATGAGTGAAAAAATGCCTATAAAATATTTTTTTGGTAACCAAACAGTAAGGAGGCCTTAAAGAAAAAGATTTTTCAGAGATGTTTCTACCTTAAGAGAGTGTTAGAAGAGGTGGGGATGAAGTGGTGGTGGTGGTAGAGCTCCCGCCTTCAAGAATTTTCAAGAACACCAAGAACACTTTGAGTTTCTCTTTTTCTTTTTATCTCTTTTTCTTTCTTCTTTTCTCTCATCATTCTCTCTAAAACTTAAGCAAATTTTCAGACTTGTGTAAGGTATTTTCGGTCAAGAAGAGGGAGAAAGTGAGGGTTTTTATATTGCCTAAAGTAATAATGATTGTGTAAGAGTGAAGTGACATGGGTCAATATCTATACATGCAATCCTTACATGACAAGACATGTAGCTTGCAAAATACACCAAAGGAGGGAGATTGGGGGAGGGGTTGGCCAGCCATGTGGGTTGGAAAAATTTAGGGATAAGATTTGTTTTTTCTTTTAGCATCTTGGAAGGTATATGGTGTATAATTTTAGCAACAAAAAAAACTAAAACTTAAATTAATGTATCCAATAAATTAAATGAAAATTATATGAAATAATTTTCATATTTTTATTACACATTTGTTGTGTATTAAAACACATGTGTCATTTTGGTGTACATTATTATTAATGTACCATGTGTTTATTTGTGTGATTCTTAAAATTAATCTTTGTGAGTTTTTTATTTAAATTAGTGGAATAGACTCTAAACATTATGGTATATGAGAATCATAATTAAATTTTAATTATGGTGACAATATTTTAATTTATTGTGTTCTTAAATTTTCTTGTAGCCTAGATTATTATTATTTAATTATTTAATTTATGTGTTATTTTATTCAATTCACTTTAATTAAGTATTTTAATTTAATTAATTTAAATTATAGAATTATAATTTTAATAATTCCTAAACTAGAATTTTTGGGTTCTTGCATCTCCACCGAGCAATAGCAGACTCGCTCGGCAGTCGAAGATCAGCAAGAGGTCGAGGCCAGCTTTGATGATCAAAAGGTATGGACGATCAATGTCGATAGGTCTACGAACCAATCGACTAGAGGCGCTAGATTAGTTCTCGTCTCTTCCCAAGGGGAGGTGTTGGAATATGCTATGCGCTTTAAATATTGGGCCACCAACAATGAGGTAGAGTACGAAGCCGTCATAGCTGGACTTAGGCTGGCACTAGCAATGGGGGCAAGACAGATAAAAATCCTTAGTGACTCCCTGTTGGTGGTCGGTCAAGTACAGGGCGAGTTTGACACCCGAGAAGAACGAATGAAAGTTCACAAAGCCATCATAGAAGAGCTTAAGGCCAACTTTGACAAGTTTCTGATCGAAAGGGTCCATAAGGATGGCAATCAGAGAGCCGACGACCTTACTCGGCTAGCCTTAATTCCAGAGGGGCAGATGGGTCGAGAAATACTGACAGAACACCTTACTCAGCCCAGTATAATTCAAGAGGTGACACCGAGCACAGCGGTCAACATAGCGCAGATCTGTGTAGTCTGGGTAGAAGACATCATCAACTTTCTATGAAGTGGTCAACTGCAAACCGACAGAGCCGAAGCAAGAAATCTAAGATACAGGGCAAGTAAGTACGTACTTATCGATGACACTTTATATAAGTGTGGCTTCTCGGTACCTTATCTACGGTGTATCTCAAAAGAAGAGTCAGAGTACATAATGAGGGAGGTACACAAGGAGATTTGTAGCAATCACTCAAGGGGTCAGGCCTTATCAGTCAAGATCCTAAGGGCAGGCTACTACTGGCCTACAGTACTGAAAGACATAGAAGAGTTCGTCAAGATGTGCGACAAGTGTCAGAGGTTCGCAATTATCTCTAAGCAGCCACTAGAAGAGCTCACGGTGATCACTACTCCCTGGCCATTCGCCCAGTGGAGAATTGTCATTGTGGGACCATTCCCAATTGGGAGAGAGAAGATAAAATTTGTAATGGTGGCAATCGACTACTTTACCAAATGGATAGAGGCAGAATTGTTGGCAAAGATTATCGAGCAAAAGATCATAGATTTCGTATGGAAATTGATCATATATTGGTTCGGGATCCCAATGAACATCATAACCGATAATGGTAAACAGTTCGACAACAAGGGGTTCAGAGAGTTCTGTGGACGCCTGAGCATCCAGAATCGATACTCCTCCCCTGCCCATCCACAAGCCAATAGACAGGTGGAGGTAACCAATAGAATAATTCTTAAGATGATCAAGATAAAGTTAGAGTCAGCAAAGGCCTTTGGACTAGGGAGCTCCAAAATGTTCTCTGGGCATATCGAATGACAGTACGAACCCCAACGGGAGAGACCCCAATCATGCTTGCCTTTGGGAGTGAAGCAGTCATCCTAGTAGAGATCGGCTTAGAATGTCATCGAACCTCCAGCTTCGACGAAAACACAAATGACCGAGCTCTCTAAAAAGGTCTAGATCAGATAGACAAAGTCCAAGAAGCCTTAGCTCTCAGAACAACTGTCTACCAACAAGGAATAAAGAAATACTATGACAACAACATTAGAAAAAGAGAGTTCAGAATAGGAGACTTGGTCCTCCGGAAGGTGTCACTTGTCACCAAAGAACCCCAAGAGGAGAATTTGGGGCCGAGCTGGGAAGGATCCTACCAAGTTGAAGATCGAGTCCAATTGGGGTTATACCGGCTGAAAGATGCGAACGGAAAGACACTTTCATACGCATGGAATGCCGAGCACCTTAGAAAATACTACCAGTGAGAACTTATAAACATTCTCAAAAAAAGTATCATTTTTTCTCCACATTCTCTATTTTACGTCTTCCCTCTACAAAAATTCTACAGAGTTCTAAAACCAGGTCGCTTGAGATCTGGTCGGTCAAAGAATGGTTGGATTGCCTGAGAATTCAACTGGGGCCTCAAAGACTTCGACAAAGTTCAATAGTCAGGTCGCTTGAGGACTTGGTCGGCCAAAGAACAGTTAAATTGCCTAAGAATCGAAGCGAGGTCTCAAAATTTTTGAAAACGTTCAACAGCCAGGTTGCTTGAGGACCTGGTCGGCCAAAGAATAGTTGGATTGCTTGAGAATCCAACCGAGACCTTAAAGACTTCTACAAAGTTCAACAATCAGATCACCTAAGGACCTGGTTAGCTAAAGAACAGTTGGATTGCCTAAAAATCCAATCGGGGCCACAAAAACTTCAATAAAGTTCAACAGCCAGGTCATTTGAGGACCTAGTCGGCCAAATAACAGTTGGACTAATTGAGAGTCCAATCGAGGCTCTAAAGACTTGTGCAAAATTCCGCAACCAGGTCACTTTAAGATCTGGTTGGATTGTTCAAAAATCCGACCGAGACCTTAAAGACTTGGACAAATTAGCAAGGAGAAGAATCTATTAAAAGTCAGAAAGACTGATCGAGCCATTCAACACTTGGTAAAATAAAAGTACAAGAGAAGAGAGACAAGGCATTCAGAAAGAGACAAGGCATCCAGAAGGTGCCAAAGTACTCGAAAAATAAGCATTTCATTCATAATGAATTGTTTTTTACAAAAAAAGAAAACATAAAGAAAATTACATAGAAACCAAAAAAAGAGGAGAGGGCAAGATCAGGCTGGAGGCAAGGCGGGATTCTCAGTTAAACACCCTTCCTCGGTCGCTGGGCCTTCGGCCTCTGACTCGTCGTTATCCCAAAGGAATGGGAGATGTCGTCTCCTTAAAGGCAGCAGTCAAACTGTAAGATTGTGGCCTTCTTGCTCCCAGCGATGACATAAGCCTCACGTTGGTAGCAACGGTTGAATATGTGAACCACCCGAGCACAAGCATGCAATAAGAAAATACAAGGAGACTTGTTACATTAAAAACATAAAATGAAACTAAAATAACAAAATTGAGATAAAGCTTACCCGAGTAAGGTCAAGGATCGGATCCTTGGCCATGGGTGTTGTCCCGACATCACCAAGAGTGGCATTGACATTCCTAAGAAAGTTAGCCATCTTGGCCCTGGCAACGCTGAAGTTATTCAGCATGTCCTTAGGCTGGGAGGCAGCAGAAGGGCTCGTGGTAGCTAAAGGGCCCTTGGTAGCAGGAAGGGTCGGGGGCTCAACTGTGGGGACCATCACTACCGAGGGTACATTCTCCATGGGTGGAGGGCCCTCTGGTGGGTCCAATTCTACCACAGTTAGAGCTTTTGCCTTGGGAGCAGGCCCAACCGCAGAAGGCAGGGAGGTCTTGGCCTGAAGCTTGGGCTTCTTGGCCACAGAGGCTTTGGCCTACCATGACAGGCGTGCTCGCGCCTTCATAAGTTGAGTTTTGTCTAGTCTCTTCAACATTTCTATTCAGAGGGCAGAAAAAACAAGTTAGAAACATGCATAGGTGTTAAAGACAAACAATAAAGAAAGGCTGACAGAATGACTAAGAGAGAAGGAAAAAAGATTCTCACTGGGGACATTGGGGCCGAGGAGCCAAACACTCAATTTCTGAGGGGTCATCAGGCGGCTATAAAACCTAGTGGGATGATCCCAAGAAGCCTTCACTCGATCTTTCGCCTCGTTGTCGATCACTGGCTCAGCCGAAATATCCTCGAAGTTGGGCTTTCCCCTCCTCATTCTGATTCTAGGGGTATAGGAGCCAACAACTTCGTTGGTCTGGAATTCCCAACCCATCCCCGAGATAAAGAAGAACCTTTCCTTCCAAAATTTATTAGAGGAGGGGCAATCATGAATAAGAGTTCAGTCTTCTGACTGAGCCTGGAAGAAGTACCAGTCGAGTTGTCTCTTCTTCGGCTGATAGTAGTAGAGGGATTCCTCTACTGTTAGGTGGTGCTGACCACCTGATGCCTCCTCTTAGAGGATGATATCTCCATAGAGAATTGTCTAGGCGTTGGGCATAAGTTGACCAGGGGCCAAACCAGGGAAATCAAGAAGCTCTCGAAATGATTCGAGGGAAAGAAAACCTTAGACTTGCAGCGAAGGCATGCTCATATAAGCATAACTCTCCATCTGAGGAAGAACAGGTGCGCTCATAGCGTCGAGCAGGTCGAAGCTCGATGAAAGAATGGACCAAAAGAGAGGAATGGAAATGCGCCAAGTCGATGGGATGACTTACTGAAGGAATGAGTTCAGCAGCGAACTCATGATTGCCCTCCTCGAAGAGGTGGACCATAGAGCTCAAAATCTCACCCCCATCACCAGGGGAAGAACCACGAGTAGAGACTAGAGAATGGTCAGGAACAGAAATAGTTGCCTTGGAGTCTGAGCGACTGGTATTAGACGAGTGAACTTCCTAAAGAAATTTTATAGTTCCACTCCTCCAAGATGAAAGATGAACCCTAACGGTGGTATATGCCTTACGAATAACTAATTCGAAGGCAGGGTGGTCGGGAACAAAGGTGTCTACTACAGGAGGGAGTTCAAACCTATGAGAATAAAATAAAATTCTATCGAGAAAGAAAGAATGGGAATGAGTAGAGAATATGGGACATGGAAGAACCTCTAGATCCGAGCTCGAAGAAGCCAGATTGATTCTTCGAGAGAGAGGGCACCACGAACAAAAAATAAAGAGTGAAGAAGAAGGAAAACTTACTAACGAAAGACGAAGGGGATGCGTCGACTTAAGGAACGAGAAATCGCAGAGCTCGTCGCCGAAGGAAGTGATAAAAATCGCTGGGAAATCGCAGGTAAGTGAGAGAGAGGAAGTTTTTCTAAAGTAAAAGAAGCAAAAGTGGAAGAAAACCCATTTTTTCTTGCGTAAAAACAAAGCACGAATGGCCCAGATTGAAACATACATTAAGATCTAACGGTTTTGAGACTGAGCAAGCTCGACCGTTCGACGTGCATTGACCGACAGCCAAGATTGACCCACGTGTTAGTTGGAGCCCAAACGCCCGCCGTTTCCTAACATTTAAAAAGACCCTTATTAAATTTAAGCTGATATTTGAGAACCCGAGTAGCCGTTATCTCGGGAAGAATAAAAGATGCTTCGTTCTACGTGTAATTGCCATCTCGGAGAATGAAAATGACGTCATGATTGGCGTGTAACCGTCACCTCGAAGAATGGAAATGACGTCATGATTGGCGTGTAACCGTCACTTTAGACAAGTATATTCTCATCGCCAATTGCATTCATCTCGAGAATAGGGGACATCTGATAAGTATAAACTGAACAATCGGCAACAATCGACCGAGACCACGACCCACCAATACTATAAACTGACCGACCGACTAAAAATATAACCAACCAATGCTATAGACAATTATAACTACAATTCTAGACCGAACGGGGGCACGACATCAAGCTAATTATACCTACTAAATCTACAGAGCACTCGAAAATTACCCGAAGAGATATGATTGGTCAGTCAGCCAACACCAATAAGAGCAGTTTCGTAACCAACGTCGATAATCTCTCCCAAGATCACTCTAGTAACTATCCCACTGATAAATTGAGGATCAAATTTTATCGCGTATCCCTAGGATCGCACTCGGAGTGACAAAACAGGGATCAGATTGCATATCCCGATTATCACACTCTGGGCGATAAATTTGGGATCAATATCAACCAATCTCGGGATTCGCACCTTGACTGCTCTTTATATAGTCAATGTCGTACTCTCCAAAGGTACACCATTCTTTTTACATACAGTCCTATGATTCTACTTTTTTATATCAAGCTTTACAGTTTATAGCTCTACATTGTTGCCTCTCCGCTAACTTAAGTATCAGAGGATCTTAGGCCGATATTCCATCGGTATCTAGATTTTTGACATTTTATAGGTCATTGTCAATCTCAAAGAGCTATTCAAATTCAAGCAACAACATCATGCTTCCACGCAACAATATCCTCACGAGAGCTCAGGTAGTTAACCCTAATATTCGTAATAGACGTAATGATATTCAACGATAAAACTAATGAGATTGCATCAAAACACTAATCATCATTTACCCAACAGTCCCTAACCCTTAAGGATTCATCCGACAAAGTAAGGGGACCCGCAACAAGGGACTTTAAGCCCCCATCCCCCAACCAATTGTCAAACTAGAAATTTAAACTACAAATTAGTAGACGTCCCGTTCCTAACCGATATTTTACTATCTTTTTTGAACAAACCCCTACCTGAGACAATACTTCTCCACCCCGGAGCAGTTGGAGACATATTTAGCTCTTAAGACCTTTTCCCAGAGTTCATTTAGTCTCCAATTCAAAATGAAGAATCCTTAGACGTCATCTTTGCACTAGCCAAATCTTGCACCTCCTGCGTCCCAACGCTAGGAAGTATACCCAAACCCCCAAGTCCCTAGGTTTTGTAATAGAGTCTTCTTCTTTTTTGAGTAGAACCCCATAAGAGATTTTTATTGACCCTATCGATCAGCTTCGAAATACTTTTTGGGAGAGCGTTGCATTGCATGATATACGTCGGAACAACTAAATTCACGACCTTAACCAGAGTAACACACCCGATAAATAAGAGGTCGTTGGCCTTCCAACCCGCAAACTTTTTGTTCAAATTGTCAATGATGAATTGATAGCTCCTCTTAGAGACCTTCGAGTGATGCAAAGTGAACTCCAAGTAAGATTCAAGGTTATTTGTTTGATTTAGCTACAAAATGTTTTATAAGAGGTTTCTCCTAGTAGCGCAGATATTTCTAGAGAAAAAAATCTTTGATTTTTGCAAGCTAACCTTTTGATCTGAGAAAGATCAGAAATGATCTAGGGTACTACGAACAGCCCTACAAGTGTCCTCCGTACGTAGCTTGGCAAAAAAGAATCAGATCACCCGTAACGGAAATAGTGTTGTAAACATAATGGGTTTACTCTGTAAGAGTTTCTCTCTCCTCTTCTCTTTGTTTCTTTTTCACCATTTATTAATTTCATTTTATTTTCGTTCTCCGTGAACGTAGCCTAGAGTGCTGAACTACGTAAGTTCTCATATATTATGTGTGTTATTATTTGTCGAGTGTTGTAAACGGTCCAACAAAGTGGTATCAAAGCCTAGGTGAAGCATCGGTGAGTTTCGGCAAGCTTCGGTAAAATTTGCTCAAACTAAAAGTTAATTGGAATCAACTTTGGACCACACCCCGAGGAGTGTCTCCCTAAGATGAGACCACATATGAAAAGACAGTCCCCATCGGATGTCCCATGCGCCCCACGCGTCATCCCCAAATGCTGTCGATCGAGTTACCGAGTCGACTCGCGAGTCAACCCAGGAGCCTGAGCTATGAACGCGAGCAAAGCCAGCGCTGCCAAGCCATTTGAGCTGTTAATCAGGGGACTTTGATTGGTATTTTGACCAGATGATATTTTGGTTTATCGGCGCGAGAAATTGATATTTTTCGCGAGATTTTGACCCATGATCGCGAGATTTTGATCTAAAGCAAAGGTAGTATCTGTGTAGAAGATGTATTAATTTTTAGCTTTAGTTTTACTCCAAAACAGTCTAAATATTGTGTCGTACAGCCGATATTTTGACCACTTTTGTGAGTTTTATTTTTTTTCCTCATAAGACTCTGCCCAATTATTATTCACACTATAAAAGAGTGATATCCATCTCCTAAACAAGTAGAGAGATGAAAGACACTGTCACAGGAGCTATGATAAAGCTTACGGCATCGAACTTTGCTATATGGAACCCGTGAATGGAAGATATTCTATATTGTAAAAACTTGTACGACCCCCTGGAGAATGAAGGTGTTAAACCAGTTGGAAAGACAGACGCCGACTGGATGAAGATGAATCGGAAGTCTATTGGTCTCATCCGACAATGGATCGACTATAGTATTTTTTATCATATCGCTCAGGAAACGAATGCCTTTTGCCTTTGGAAGGAATTAGAGGTCATGTACCAGTCCAAGACAGCCCGAAACAAAACCTTATTGATGATGCGACTTGTGAACCGGAAGTTGAAGTTAGACAGTTCTGTAGCCAAACACACTAGTGAGTTTCAGAACCTGGTGAACCAGCTAGCAACCGTGGGAATGACGCTTGATGATGAAATTCAAGCATTATTGCTCCTAAGTTCCTTACCAGACAATTGGGAGACATTGGTAGTATCTCTTAGTAATTCTACAGAAGGAAAGTTGACCATGAATATGGTCAAATATATTTTGTTCAACGAGAAATCCAAAAGGAAAAAAATGGGCATGGATCAGCCCCAAGCCCTCGTTACGGAAAATAAATGAGGAAATTGAGGAAGG
>JAUTBS010403077.1:0-17227 GCA_032361285.1 Aequorea victoria | reverse complement strand
TTGAGATACTGTCTATTCGTGAGGGATTTGGTCATATAGATGCTCTCAAGTTTTAACCAAATCCTGGTAGCAAAAGTCTTCTTCCCAACCTCTCGCAGAACATCGTCTGCAAGACTTAACTGGATCGCGCTGAGAGTCTTGTTATCCAGATCGTCCTTCTCTTTTACTGATAATCTCTCCGGTAGTTTGTCCCTACCGAGCAATGCTTTGTGCAATCCTTGTTGAACCAACAACGCACGCATCTTCACCCTCTATAGACTGAAGTTGCTACTTTGTCCATCAACCTTCTCAACTTCGTATTTAGCTAACACGACGGTAACCAAGAACGATCACCAAAAGCTCTGATACCAATTTCTTACAACCAAATACAATCAAACGAGAAATTAATCAAAGCAATCACACAATAACACAAAAGATTTACGTGATTCGGTTAATCAACCTATATACACGGGCAAGAGCACAAAAGGTTTCACTATAATGGAGGAGAGAACAAAAGGTTTCAAAATATGAGCCTTAGAAACTCAGAAATAAGCCTTCACCCTAATGAGGGCGATTAGGGTTTAATTTATAGAAATCCCAAATCCCGAAAAACGTCTGGACGAAAATACCAACGTCTAGACGCAAAGTCGAAAACGTCCGGACGCTTGAAGAGACGTCCGGATGTAACCCACCAATGGAGTTCCAAGTCACTTTCAACACATGCATTTTCAGTTTGAAATGACTTTCAATTGTAAAAAAATGGATACTACTCTTAGCTGTCTAAATGAGAGGTAACTCAGGCCCAATTGAGCTGGACTGGGCGGGAAACACTCGTAATTATTGAAAAAAAGGCTACTGCAATATTATTTAGAAGATAAACTGTAATTTTTGCAGGCTACTGACTTTTTACAAAACTAAATGTTGAAACTCGAAGTCCAGGAACATGTAGGCTATGTGCCCGAAAACTATTTCTAATGTAATGCTCCAACCAGCATGCAGATTAAAAATAACGCAACTAAATTTCATCTTACTTTCGCCTTAGAAACTCAGAAATAAGCCTTTACTCTAATGCCGACGATTAGGATTCAATTTATAAAAATTCCAAATACCGAAAAATGTCTAGATGCTCAAAGGTAACGTCCGGACGTTTGAAGCATCCTGTGAGCGACAAACCCTCTGTCTAAAAATGTCCGGACGCTTGAAGAGAATGTCTGGACGCACGTCCGGACGTAACCCACCAATGGAGTTCCAAGCCACTTTCAACACATGCGTTTTTAGTTTGAAATGACTTTCAATGGTACAAAAACGGCTACTACTCTTGGCTGTCTAGATGTGAGGTAGCTCAGGCTCAATTGGGCTGGGCTGGGCGGGAAACACTTGAACTTATTAAAAAAAAAAGGCTACTGGAATATTATTTAGAAGATAAACTGTAATTTCCTCAGGCTACTGACTTTTTGCAAAACTAAATATTGAAACTTGAAGTCCAGGAACATGTACTGTATGCTATGTGCCCGAAAACTGTTTCTCATGTAATGCTTCAACCAACATGCAAATTAACGCAACTCAATTTCATCTTACTTTCGCTAATCTCCTCCCCCCCTCCCTCCCCTTCATTCTTCACTGTTTCTCCATTTCTAATATAATCTTACATGCAGAAGAACAATAATTTGATGCCACTTCCATAAGAACATATTAATGATACCAAAAACAAAAAGAGAATTTCAGCCTCAGAATGATTAGTTATTTTGTGGGTACCACCTAGGATCAATAGCATCTAAGAATATGAGACAAGTTGACAAATTATCCAGCCAGTTGCTTGGACAATTTGATTGTGATATATCCTTCATTCACATAATAGAACTTTTGTGTTCACAAAATGATGCCTACACTATCTGAAAAACTTATTAGTAAATGCCAAAGTTCATTATCAGTTAATAATGCAAGTTTCTATTTAATAGCCACGCAGACCCAAACAACCGGTCCACTCATAGCTTCTTATCTCAAATAGGAAAAAGTGTCCCACGACAACAGTAGGAAAGTCATGTAACTTGTATTAAGTTCATCTAACAAACGTGAGTACAGAGTTCCAAGAATGCGCTACACAAACTAATCAATCAGATGAATGGAAATTATTGGATATTTCATTTTCTCTTGTTCTGGTCCCAAAATCATTTATATTCCACATCAATATCAAAATTTATAATTTGGCTTAACTTGATTTCAATAGAACTAGCAAACAAAACAAAAAATTCAGCCTCAGAACATCTAAAAGGGTGAGGATCCCTTTTATGGAAGTTCCTCAAAGACATTCTGTTTGAGACTAGTAAAACCAATGAATGTTGCAAGTTAACACGAGTAGCTAGTGAAAAAAGCATTGATTGACATCAGTGACTCAAAACTAAGATCAATAATTGTATTCCACTCGTAAAGACAAAATAGCTAAGTTCAAGAGTTCAGAGACTGCCCTTAAACTGGTGGCAGTTAAACATTTTTAAATTAATCTTGTAAATTCTGTGCGTGTAAACATTTTTAAAGCAACAGCAAGCATGACATGGACAAGGATGCCACCAATTACACAGTGCAGGAAAGGTGGGATCCTTGCATTTAAGACTGGATTTTTATTTGTCCTTCTATTTTTAAATTTCACAGCAAGTATGCAAATTGCATGCATTTGAGAGAGTTGAGGCGACTGTAGTTTCATCACTTTGTTCAAGCAACATACAGAAATATAGGTAGTTGCAAGAATCAGTAGAATTCAGTACATGAACATGCACTACATGACTGTTACGCTGGAAAAGCGTACAAACTGTCTCCTCTACATATAGATTCACTTCTTTTCATGTCCTGGGAGTGTTCATGCACGGAGGGGTGCCTGTTATTATCATATTGCTGGTCCTAGGACTTATTTATACCTATATGTAATGAAGGCATGATGACACTTATGGTCATGCAACACGGCGCAGATGCTATTAACCTATATGTAATAAAGGCTTGATGACACCTTTATAGATATGCTAGTATATGTAATAAAGGCTTGATGACACCTTTATAGTTATGCAACAAGGCGCAGATGTTCAAATAATCTCTTTGAAGGAGCAAATTAGTTGTGTCATATGATGTCTTATACTAGCATGTCACCTGCACCAATGCCACTCCCAATTAAATGTAATATAGGATTCCAAAAAAGTAAATGTAATATGGGCAGCTAAAATTTTTGAAGGAAAGTTGATGTAAAAAAAAATAGCATTTCTGAATTAATCTCAACCACTGATTCATTTAGATGTGAGAAGGATAAATGTCGAATCAACATTCCTAAATTGTAATATAAATAACAAACCTCAACCATGGGGTTGGGGTTGGGGTTGGTACATCACATGGTGGGATCCAAACTTAGGAGCAGGATCGTTGGGATTATCTGCAAGTTGGATATTGACGAGACTTATGATCATGTGAATTAAGAGTTATTTCTAGACCTTTTGCAGAGGATGGATAGGGAGAGGTAGATGTCGTGAATTCATTTCCGTATCTCGTCAATTTCTCTTTCAATACTAGGAATGAAGCACGGATACGAACACGGACACGGCAGGGATACGACAAAAAAATATATTTTTTATTTATATATTTACCTTATGTTTATAAATAGAACACCCACAAACAAATAAAAATAAGTAATCATCCAAATTATTCAATGCGTCATTCTAACAAAAGAAATATCAATTGGACACGTATATCCTATACCGAAAATCATTATTAAAATTATTATTAGACCTCCAGAAATTCTTTTTAAAACTTCAATAGAGCCTCAGTCGTGTCCTGCGACGTGTCCATTATTGGACACGCATGCCCCAGTCGTGCCCCAGTCGTGTCTTGCATAAAAAAAATTTAAGACGCCCTCCGACGTGTCCAACACGTGTCCGTATCCAACACAGACATGACACCTATTGTGGCGTGTCCATGCTTCCTAGAGTACTAGTGAATGGGACTCTAGATGGATTTTTTCAAACTTCGAGGCGGTTGAGACGAGGGAATCATCTTTCTCCTCTGCTTTTCATTATTGTGATGTGAGGTGTTTAATCGATTGATCCGAGATAAAGCAGTGCAGGGTGTCATGTTGTAGGGATTTGAGGTTGGTACAACATATGGCAGTTTGCATCAGCCTCCTTCTCTATGCTGACGGCACGCTGGTTTTTGCAGTTACAGAGTTGTGCCAGTTGGGATATCTTTAGTGTCCTTTTCTTTGAGGCTGCGTCGACACTTTGAGTGCATTTGGCCAAGCGAAAAATAATTCCGATTGGTGATGTCCTGAATGCAAGGAGCATGTCTGTTATTCTGGATTGTAAGCTTGGGGTACTTCTAGTTACTTCTTTAGGCCTTCCGCCAGGGAAATCCCGTAAGGAAAAATCTGTTTGGGATGGAGTGTTGGAGAGGTTTCAGAGGAAGTTTCCTGGGCTGAAGCGTCAATATCTTTCCAAGGGGTAAGTTTAATCTCATTAGTCGTACTTCATCTAGCCTTTTGACTTGCTTTCCATCAGTTCATACCATTCCAGATTCTGTAGTTAGGAAGTTAGAGAAGTTGCAGAGACTTTTTATGGGGAATTGGTGATGGTTTCATATACCATCCGATAAATTGGAGTACAGTTCGTTTCCCGAGTCTTGGCATTAGGAGGCTAGTCATCTTTGATAAATCCCTCTTGCGGAGTGTTTGGGTAGGTATGCTTCGTAGAGATAGGGTTTTTGGAGGAAGGTTATACATTGCAAGTACAAAGCCTTGAGGGGAGATTGGGGCACCCCAAATGCCTTTTTCCTATGCCAGATGCTTGTGGAAAGGCATTAGCAAGATTTGGGATGAGTTCTCTAAGCACATCTTATTTGAGATTAAGAATAGGGATAGTGTCCGCTTTTGGTCTGATATTTGGTGCAGTTATGTGGCCTTTGCAGGGCATTTCCTACTATCTTTACTTTGGCAAGGGAAAGAGGGGCTTTAGTTGCAGATTATCTTCCGAGGGATTCTAGCTACTGTTTTTGGGACATTAGGCTGAATAGGAAAGTACCAGATTAGGAGCTGGTGTTGATCCTTCTATGGGTTCTATAAGATCACAGTGGAGTGGTTTAATTTAAATTAAATATTAAAAATATAATATAAAAATATATTTGAATATTATATTCAATATTAAAAATATATTAATAAAAATATAAATAATATTATATTCAATATTAAAATTAATTCTTCTGAATCAGCACTACATCCAGATGCATTTCTCTCCTTTGAATAGAGGATATACCTTTACTTGTTACTTGTCGATATAAAACGATGTCCCACTCAATAGAAAATTATTAAAAAAAGTAATAGTATATATTCTATATATATTTTATTTTTTTCTCCATTATTAACTTCGGGCAAACTTCTCCTCCCTTAATTCTATTGAAAAATCAAATGTGGCCGGTCAGCCATACGGCGGTGAATTCGTTCCCGGGCCTTGTACACACCGCCCGTAACACTATGGGAGACCTGTGTTTTTGGTAAACAGTCGCCCGAAATTTATGAGAAATCAAAAATACATATTTAGTATACCAACGAATTCAAATATTTCTACTTGTGTGCACTGGGTAGTAGAAGGGTACTCTTTTCGTGGAAAAGTGTCGGGAAGGTGAGTCCCATTGAAGATATCGTTCTTCGGCTAGTCTGTTGTGCATAGAAAGATTCTGAATATTGATAACTTAATTTGGAGGGAGAATATGTTAACTAATTAGTGTTGCCTGTATAAGAAAGGAAAGCATATCTCTCATCAAATTATTCAATGCGAGTTCGCCAGAAAGTTGTGGAGTTTCATTTTGGTGCTTTTGGGAGTAGATTGGGTTTTTAGCAGGGGGTGGCTTTTGGTCCCGCAATACTTGATGTAGTCGTTATGGTTGGAACGTAATAAAACATATTTGGATAGAGTCGAGTTGTCGTTGCATAGACTGGATAATGTTCTTTTTTGTAATTTATATGGTTGGCAGTCTAAACGTAAAAAAATGTCGGTTGTTGATACAGTTGACTTTTATAGTCTTTTTCTTTGTGATGATTTTTTTTGTCGGGATTTTTGTTGATCCCCTTTTTGTGGGAGTTTTTTTTTATCATTCCCTTTTTGTAAGTGATTTTTTTTTTTATATGGGTGACATTCTTTTAATACCATTTTTATAGAATCTTATTTACTTATAAATAAATAAACAATATCTCAACCATTATGATGAGAAATCTCCATTGTTAATGATGAAACGATCTCAACCACTAGGAAAATTATTAAATACTCCTGTAGTACCACCAAGGATCAAAATTTCGTTTCGGTGTGTTGTTTCGGTTAGTATGAAAATGAAAACATTTCGAAACGTTTCGAAGATGTTTCGGAAACGTTTCGAGAATATTTTTAACGCGAAAAAATTAGAAATATTTAGAAACACAAGTTAAATGACTAACTATTGATTAATTATACATATAGAGATTTATATAGTTATTTCCATAAAAGAATAAGTATAAAACTATAAAGATCAATATTTATATGAATTAATTTTTTTTTATGCATAATCAAATACTTAATTTTATTAAATACAAGTGTAAATGATTCTAAAAATATATAAGATCCCAACAAAATAAGGTGTAAAAATTTGCTTAGGCAGTAGTTATACTAATAGTATTATCTTTAATAAAGTAAAGTCATCTATAATTTTCTAAAAGAAATGTAAAAAATATTTATAAAAAAATTAAATTCCTTTCACTAAAACTTATTTAGGTATATTGTACAATATTTTGACGTGTTTCGAAGAAAACACTAGGATTTCGTTATTTCACTAATGTTTCATTTCGGTCGCTTAGGAAACGGAAACATTTCGGCTGTTTCGATGGAAACAAATGAAAATTTTGTTCATTGCGTACCACGTAACATTACTTATGTGGTACTCCCGGCAAACGAAAAATATTCGATGTACACTAAGTGAGGAACACCATTGTCTTTCACCTACCAAACAAAGGTATGCCAATATTGTCCCACCCAGAGTGTTTTCCGCTCCACTATTGGGTAGGAGCACTACGTAGACAATGCCACGTGGTGCTTTGGGACCACTGAATAATTACTCCAACAACTAATTGAATTATAAATGGCAAATCAAGCGTTGTGAATTGTAATATAGGCACAGAGAAGAAGCAATTCTAGCTGTTATTGTGTAAAGGACTTGGGAAGGAATTGTGATGTTGTGAGAAAAATGAGAACCATGTTCACTTACTTCAGCTCCCAACTCCATTGCAGCCTCAGTTATCTCTGTGCGTAGAGGCTGCTGGTTACCAGAAAGCGTTACCTGAAAACACCCAAACAATATGTCAAAGAGAAGTCCATTCTTGAACATAATAATTTAAAAAATAATACAAGAAAAAAAAAATTGAACCACTACCAAACAAGTTAATAGTTACAAAAACAGGATTGCTGTTATTTCATAGGACACATAATAGTTTCACTTATCAAAAAAAAATTCATAAAATTAAAAAGTCTAAAGGAGGGCTCAATATGTACAAGACTATTTTGTTCTTCATCTTGTCATTGGAGTACAAGTTACTTTCTTTGAACTTGCAACATGTTTCATTCGTGTCAAACAATGGACACGTGTGCTCCCAAGTATCTGAAGCGTGTCCAATTCAAAAAACTTAAAAAAAAGGGCACACTTGGACCTTAGTTGCACGGAGCCGGAGCGGAGCGGAGCGAGAGCGGGTGTGGGGGAGCGAGGGCATATAAAAGAGTCTAAAGTTGGAAGCGCCTATGAGAACGTTTATGTATTTTATATATTCTAAGAAATGTTTTTTTACTTAATTGTAAGATATATAAAAAATAGGAATAAATGTTGTAAATTAATGTTCAATATGAATTGTTTTTGTAAATATAAAGTACTATAATACATTTGCGTTAATTTTATTCTATAATTTTACGGATGCTACAGTATTTCTCTTATTTCGTAGCTTTTCTTTTATTTCTTTGGGATTTATATGTTTGAGAGGTTCCATCCTAGTTGAGAGCGAGGTTCTCTCTCGATGGGAGCGAGGTTCTTACAAGATTCTTACATTGGAGCGCGGGAGTGAAGTTTGAAAGCGGATTCGTCACCCAGAGGAAATATCGTGCAACTAAGACTTTGACATGTATTCGTCGGGGATTTTGACACGGACACCTTACCTTCTTATAATAGCCAGTGCTTCTTAGTTCATAATATTTCTTACTCAGAAAGAAAACGTGGGTTTGAAATGAAGAAATCAAGGTCAAATATCGAACCATAAACTTAAAAAATAATGAATAGAAACACTTTAGGGCTATGATTGTTAAGGGGTTTAGATGTATAATGTGCTTGATACAATTTAATGTCTCGTGTGGAAAATAACTAAAGATTCTAAATTGACCAACTAATTAAGGGTGCGAAATACTATCAACGATAGATTAGGCATTTAGTGAGCCTGGTTGGAAGAAACCAGAAGTCAGTGTTTAGTTTCTATCTCTTACCTCTTTTGATTCTTTGTCTATGAATGAGGTGTGTTCTGATATTTCCTGACTACCTGCCCCACACTAATAAAAGATTATAAATTCCAATAAAAACTTGATCAGCTCTTTGCAAAACCATCTTAAATTCTTATCATTTTGCATTGTTATCCCCAAATTTCAAAGGATCAACTAAGAAAGAAGATAGGAAAAGGGTGATGATCCCTTCCCTGATCATCCTCTTCATTGCCATTGCCAATGAAGACGGAAGGGTGATGATCTTGTAACTACAATTCTTTCCATTGCCCCAAAAACCCAAAGCTGATTATGCGACGAATTACGAGAATGAGGGGGTTTTATGAACTCAAGGGTGCTCGGGTTACAAACATAGATAGTTTTGTAATTTCATCCTTAAAGCTTGATCATAGCTTCCAGATTGTCAAGAATTAAGTACTAGTTTACCACGACTTCAACCCGAGCACCCATGAGCACTTAAAGCTTCCTCCTACTTTGTGTAAAACCCACACCATTGGCTTCAGATTTCTTTTGCAAGGGAAAGGATCACAAATGCAAGATCGTTCGCCTCTCTTCATCATTGACGATGATGGCAGCGACAAGGATGATAATCTGAGCAAAGCTGGTGGTCTCTGAAACTACTTGTCTTGCGAGACATTTACCATATTCATTGAGGTTAGAATTGTTCATTTGTGTTGTAGACTCCACAAAATATCAGTGAGTGCTAGAAGATGTAACCATTGGTTGATTGACAATACGGAGGCAGTGTCCTATAATCTGCAAAGGGAGCAATTTGACATCCATCCGCTCCCTACAGTGGACAGAGCATTGAACACTTATTTTTGGTTGGTTGGACAAAACTCAAATGTCAAAATACTCAATGGACTAACACTGAGAATAAATAAATTCCCAGTAACTTAAACTAATAACAACAACAAAATATCACAACACTAGATTGACTCTACTTTCAAAATTCACGTATAAAACATTATCATCAAATTGAATCTTTTTTAAGATAATATGTTTGATAAGTTCTAGTCCCCTTAGATTGGTTTGGCTTGGCTTTGAGGGAACATAGTCTTCTTTGGGTTGACTGTGAGAATCGACCAGCTTTCAGTTTGTACTTGGTGGAATGATTAGCTTATCCATCTCCATGAATGAGAGAACCAATGTTCACTTGCTCAGGCTCGACATAGCAATCCAATATAACACATGGCCCTTCACGTGGTTAATGGGAGAGAACCTAGGCACAACTTGGACTAATATTGCCTGCAATTCATTTTGTAATGGGGTTTAGATAGGAACTTTTTTCTAAGTTTAAGGTTCCAAAAGGAAGAAACAAGGTTTACAATATTGGGACAAGAAGCAAAAAGCTTGGGTTTCAAAGTGGTTTAAAGATTTCAAAAATCTTGTTGGAAATTCTAAATAGCTGCTAATGAGGGGACTAAGGTGTTAAACTGAATTATGTGGTTGGGGAAGGTATTAGGGTTAATTGAGAATTGATAAAGTAGGTTTTTGGGCATAAAATCATTATTATGGCGTGTGGGAGAGATTTCGTTCCACTTGTTGCAATGATGTAGCCATTGAAAACTTAGGGAAAAGTACACTTTTTCTGTTTGTTGCATATTTTCTAAAGCATTTACTGTTTTTGGTATCCTGATTGGTAGCCTACAGGTCTTAGTTTGGGTTATACAATTTTTTAATTGGTGTAGAAAGACCTTAAAAGTAAGCTTAAGTTTCTGAGTTCAAATCCGCAAATTCCAAAGGACAAAAGTCCTAAATCCAATATGTGGATGTGTAATCTTATAAGATTCATTGGAGAACATTTGAGAATTTAGGAAATCTTTCTGAAGCTTATCTTTCAAATTGTGTGAGGCAACTTCAGCCCCAGCCTTTAGGTATGATGTCATAGACCTGTAAGACTGATTTCTAGACTCTTCTCTTTTCAATTTCATTTTCTCCATATTCTGTTTGCCATCCACATTGGGGAGACCCTAAATTAGGACTCCGATTTCATCCCTCTTTTGAGTTGAAAGAGAAATGCAACTGGACCTTGTGTGGTTGACTAATGTATTCATAGAGTGAGCCACTTGGCTGGGCTACGTTTCTGAATGAGATGAGTTTAGGACCAGCTATTTTTGGGATTTAGGTTTTATTCCTTTTTTGTTTTACTAAAAATATCCATAAGATAAATTACAGCTGAAAGAAAATACATAAAAAAGTGTTTCTTGTTAACATAGATCTGAAAATAATGAAAATATTGTTCCCTGCGGGACACCCCAGTGGCTCAAGTCGCATTACCCCAACTAAGAGACTCAAGTCCTTCTCTCCAAAATTACCTATAAAAAAATGAAAAACTTGCCAAAACAAAAGAATGAAAAACTCCATTCCCATCTTGAACTATGTTTTTAAGTAGAAAAAATTTCATAAAAATTATTATATCCCTGATTCCCTACAGTTAAGATGAGTATCCCTATTATTTGTGAAGTTCTGTTATCTGGTCAATCTTAGGCCAACCGAACAAATTACGAAGCACAACTTATTAAATGGCCACACTACATGAATGTACAGTGTTCAGGTAACCACTAAACTGTGGCTAGAAAAGCTAAGTGACCAAATCATACCTTTATTAGCTCACCTTCACAATAACCATCAAACTCAGCTCTGCAAAACAGAACAAAAATGGAAATGTAAATATGCATAATAACCAAAGTAAAACACATATACAAGTCAATACATGTCCAAATTAATACACAAAAGTTGAAGGAGTTATAGATTTAGGAGAAGAATGGATCTGATCAGTAATACATACACAGCAAGCTCTTTCTGCACCCGCACTGCTTCAACTTGGACTACCATCTGGGCCTTTTTCACAGTCTCGTATAGATTTTGCATGTTACCAAATATTCCAGCCTATATCCAATTAGCATGAAAAAGGTTGACATCACCAAGTAAATATGACAAATTAACAGTTATAAATAGATAACATCAGTATTAAAGTTGGATGTGACAAGAACTATAAATTGAGACTGATATCTTCACTCATAAAATTGGCTTTCAATACAAATTAATTTAAAAGTAACAAATCACTATTAATATCCCAACACCAACACGTGAACTAAAAATAATGTGCCTCAAATTTGACAATTAGTTGAAATCACATCCTCAACTTATCAAATAATTGTGTAGTGGACAATATATGATTTTATAATGTAGGAAACCAATAATCTAAGAAGCACAAATGTGGACACAAGACACAGATAAGAAAAAGCGTGAACACGTCACATTGCAATTTCAAAAGTCATGGCATAGAAATGGTGATAAATCAATTTCAATTTATATTTGTATATATAAGTAAAACCAAACTATACATCTTTTTGCATAACTTTGACAAAGATATCTATCCCTTTTCATAACACCCAGATCTTTTCCATATACTCACATTCCTTGAAAAAAACAAAGTGGTGTTGAGAATACCCAATTTTACCCATCACCACGTCTTCTTCTCCAACCGTGGTGAACGCTTCGTGAACCCTTCACCATCACCCATGAATCAAGCTCACAGCACAATCCAGTTTTTAACATACAATACATATACATATATATTCAATATACATGCACGCACACACGCACATATATATTTTTTTTGCATATAAAGAAATCTATATACACTGTTGAAACTATGATAGATCTTCAATATATCAACCACAATTCCAAATTGCGAGACAAGGGTTCATCAAAATCAGAACACAGAGAGAATGACTGAAGGTGGAAATGAGAGAATTTAGTGACGGCCGGAGGGAGTAAATAACAGTGGTCGAAGGATGAGAGGAAAGGACGCAGGAATATTGGGGGGGTGATGGGTGCTGCCCAGTGGAGGTGGAGGTGGAGCATTAGAAGGTGATGGTAGCAACAGGGTGGGGGAACTAGAGGATATGGCAGCAAAAGGGCTGAACGAAGAGGGGCAGCGGTGGCAATGTCGGTGATGGTGGTCATTGGCAATGGAGGTAAGAGAGAGAGAGAGAGGTTAATGGTGGTGATCAGCGATGGTGATAGTGATGGCGATGACGATAGCCGGAGATGTGTTGAGGGCAGCAATAACAGTGATTGTACATGGAGGTGAGTACTAGGAGGCGGAGTCCATGGAGGTGAGAAGGAGGAGAATGATTAATTGTAGTTAGCTTTAGACTTTTAGTGTTGTTTAAATAAATGATATGGTGAATTTTAATTGGAAGATGAAAAAAAATGCATCTTGCATCTAGTAGTATATTGAAGAGAAAGACATTGATGTCCTTTTCCCACATCAAATGTTGTTGGAGGAAACTGGTTGTTTTCCATGCCACAAAACACATTAGGCTTATGGCTTACTTATACTTCCTATCAGTTTAGACTAAAAATGTAAATTCTGAACTTTAGTTCAAAACCATATGGGGTTATTTCACTGTATTCAAAAGTTAGGGAGGTGAAGCGCTTGAAAGGAAAACCACAAGGAGTTAGGAATTTGTTCTATATTTTAATATCTTCTAAGGATAGAAATAATATTCTATTTTCAATGTTTAATTTTAGGAGGAAAAAAACAAGGAATGGGAAGGCCTAAAATCTCACTACAAGAAAAGTATTGATGACAACAAAATTGAAAGTTGCAAAACTTTAGTGTTTCATATATTAAAAAATCTAAATAAAGGATTAATAATTATAAGTTCATAATTTCTTCTCTTATTTTTAATATTTGGCCTCAACTTTGCTTTCTTAAAACTTGGGAAAGAGGCTAGACTTGTCTTGTACTCTAGATGTAGATATGTGCATAAAAGTGTGTCGGGTTTTGAAGAAATAATAAGAAGCGTCTCCAACAAGTGAAGTCATGAGTGTTGGAGTCGAACACGAACACAGCACCTTTTAAGGCATGTCTGCACTCTGCACTTCCTGGACAAATAATAATATAAGCCCTTTAAAGATGTTTTTTGTTATGGTGAAGATTTTCACATTTTTTTGTGCATATGCTAAAGATTTTAGGTTTTTAAAATAGTAATGCATGCTTGTAAAAAAAATAGTAATGCATGAATTGGTATTAGTATGCAACTTTAAAGCATTAAGAAGCAAAAGTTAATAACTCTTTGAACCATATTACACATCGCAAGTTGTTAAATTTCTATACTCATCATACTAAACTGAATTGAAACTTGTCATCGACCTTTCCATTAGGTGTAACACATCATCTTAACAAGGCTGTCATGCTGACAACATTGTTTCGTTTTTTTCCGTTTGTTGCAATGATGCCATTAATTGGGAAATAAGTATAAACAAAAATGGAGAAGAAGACCTATTTAATTTTGCGAACTTACTATCACTGTTTTTCAAATGTGTGAAGTGAACTTCATTAATTGTAAGCTTATACCTATCAATCAACTTATTGCATCATATTTAGTGTCTTATTCTTAGATGCAAGCCTAGAAAGTAGAAGGAGGCCACATTAGGTAAAAATGTCGAACAAGCATGTGTTTCTTTGGGAGTATCCAAGTTGAGTGTATATTGATGACCTAACTCGACACAAGAACTGCTTATCCAGAAGGTGGATTCTTTTCAAAAGTGTCAAAGAAGGATGGTTGTACTGTATCAGCATCAACAAAATAGGCCCTATAACCAACACAATTGTTGGGAAGATGTAAATTTCAATTAAAAGATAATTTTCTGACCTTTGAGGGTGCATCATCACTCTTCTCATCATTTTCTTTTTTGCCTCCGAATAAACCATGTATGTGAAGAGATCTTCGGGTCTTCCCAATCTTACCTGCAGGCCATGATACAATAGGAGGACCAGCCAGATTGGTGTATGAATTAAGTTTACCTAAACAAGAAAACGAGAAAGATAATAAGTTATTTGCATCACAATCATACCAAAGAAACATACAGTAGTTTATATTATAAGTGTGAAATCTGCATAAGTTTTTTGTGAAAGAGGTTCATCGCTTTTGACAATCCATTGAAAAATGGGAAAGGCAAAAGAAAAGAAAACTAATGTAAATAATGCAGCATAAAGCAGGTCAAAGCTAAGAATGAAAAATACAACTTGTGAGTTCAAGAGTGGTAGCTCATCACTGAAATATGAAATCTGCTTAGATGTTGATTGACTGATGAGTCTAAGAGAAAGCAGAGACCAAGCCAACTGGCATATCCTCTGAGCACATAAAATACTAGCATCTTGAGGGCCTTAAGAGATGCTTATTTTTTATCTGATGCTAATATGTGAATGGATGCCGCGAATAAATACTACATATCCCTGTCCTTTCTTCTCCAAGTCCCACCAAGAAGAACAAGATTCTCAGCCTTCCTGAAATCTCCCCGCAACAGTGCACGAAGTTAAACAAAGATGTGGTTTCAGTCATCCCTAAAAATACCCAAGGGCTTCGTCTAAAAATGTTTAAGATGAGATTTCTGGTGAAAGGAACTTGATCTGCCTCATGCGGCAATCTGAAATTCAAAGGGTGCTTCTCAACTAGAATTGGTGATACAGTGATTAAGTTGGCCCCCCATGTTAGCCCCAATTTTCAGGCAGGCACCTGGCAATTTATGTATTAATGAAGATTTGGGCATATCACTACAGAATACAGTAAAAAAAATGCTTGAGAAAACTAATTGTTAAGAAAAAGTGTATAATCAGAAAACGAAAGTTCCTAAGCCCAAGTGTAGGTCTTAGAAAATAACTATCAACAGCAGTACCCAATATGATTACACGATACAGTCCATAAAAAAGGGCAATAAATAGTAAAGGTAAAAAGGTGCAAAGTTTGGAAATTGGTTGGTTCCAACATGAACTAATTTCGTATCAATTGGAACCATGTGCAATCAAGTTCTAAATCATGATTGAGTTCTATTTGTTGATTATTAGGCTAAATATTAATCTGGTGTTTTTTCATGTAATATTTATGTTTCAAAAGACATACTTAGGCAATTTTAACATATTCTAGATGAGGGCTATAGGAGTCATCCATTGGTCATCCTAGGCCAGGTTATGTAATTGGTTTTTATTTACAGATCTTTTCTGCTTTAGATAGGTTTAAGTTGCCAAAATTCTTAATTTTCAAATAGGAAGTCACAATCCTGCTAGAACAAAGGAATTCTTAAGAGTCCAGATAAAGCTATCTTATGCATCTAATTCAATAGGGAATATGTTGTAGAGAATTCACAACTTTTGAACCTTCTTTGGGATTTTGTAATGCAATTCTAACCATAGCTGTGATGCCTAAACTCCTTTTTCTTCTTTCTTATCTTCATTTTTCTACTACAATAGCTTTTGAAAATCCCATAACCAAATTTGATTGGCCTACTGTTCACATAGAACGGCCATTAACACCTTGTTCTTCATTGTCAAAAGCCTATACCCTTTTGTTACACCTTTTGAAATACTAAAGGGGCTATATTGCACCACCCATTCATCCATTAAGACAATAAAAATCGGTCTTTAAAATTTACCTTTTTTCCACTGCCATACACTATTATTGGGCTCACTACTTGTAGAAGGGCATATCTCGCACTCATGTTATATCATTGATTCATCCAAGTCTAGAGATCCACAATTCTAGAACTCATTCATAGCACAAGTCCATGATGTTCAAAAGAATCAAAACCTAACAATGAACCCTAATTTTCTAGTGTTGCTTTACTATGCTCGCCTCATGTGGATTCACAAGGTGGGTGAAAACGCCATCTAATATTGGTAGTACAGTCTGAGAAGTGGGTGAACTATGACCTAAACTCCACCACAAGTAGTCGTCCTCAAATTCAAGCTTGCACTATCATGGCATTAAACAATTACTTATAAAGAATATAAAAAATGGCATCCAACAATGGTCCCTGCCATTGAATCTTAGAGCGGAGCTTTCATTAGGCCAAAGGAAGAGCTACTATTGTGTAAGGAGAGACATAGTGTCATAAGATCTGACGCCACTCATACAACTAACAGTGACGCCAACTCGATATTTCCAAGAGAGAGAAAAATTCAAAGGAAGGCAATCTTTTAAGTTGGTTCAGGAATTATAAAGTGGAGCTTGCTTGGGACCTTGTACAAATTCATCCTATTTTATGCCTAAAACCTTCCTCTAACAAGCCCTAACAAATCCCCGCTCATTCCCCTACATACTAGACACTATTCAACTATTAGAAGCTTACATAGTCACTTCAATATAGGCGGGTTACTATCCTACTGGTTTGTTTTAAGTTTTCTCATGGTTAAGTGATCTGAGCTTAAATGGACACATTTAAGCTCTTTAACTTATGTTTTGTATCCTCATTTTATCTATTTTATTTATGTTTTAGTTGTATTTTGTGTACAGGAGCGGATAGTCGGACATGTGGCGAGAATGAACTAAGAAGCGGAAAATAGAGCAAAAGAGAGGACAAGGAGCAATCTGCCTCCAAAAGTCAAGACTTTTGAATAGTAAGTCCGGACGGAATTGCATAAAAAATAAGGACTGCTCTCGGGAAAAATCCGTCCGGACTTTCCCATTTTCCGTCCGGACGAAACGCGGCGAGACAGAATTCTAATTTTGTGTTTTCGCGAGTTTTTGGCCACAGGGTATAAAAAGGAACTTATTCTCAATTCCTAGGGTTCCGAAAATACAAGAGAAGCGTCCTATTCAGGGAACAAGGAAGAAGAAGATGCAAACGGATCGTGTATCCGGATCATCGACGTCGTCCTCAACCATGAGCGGCTAACCTCCTCCTGCCTAGGGTTTGAATGAAAC
>JAUTBS010403066.1:0-10065 GCA_032361285.1 Aequorea victoria | reverse complement strand
GTATGTTCCTGGGGTATGCCCCTTGTATACTTGTAAGTTTTTCTTTTTTTATACAATTAATTACCCAAAAAAAAAAAGATATCTTTTTACATTCAATTCTTTGTCTATAAATAAAAGTCAAATCTCTACAAAAAAAAATCATTTGAGACATCCACTCTCCCCCTCTAGAAAATTCGGTGGGCAAGGGAAGGAGAAACAGAAAAAAGAAAAGAGAAGGAATAAAGGAGAAAAGAAATGAGAAGAAGGAAAGGAGAAACTATCCAAGTTCTCTCATCTACAACCAAGAACCAACAAACAAGTGACCTCTAAAATCACTTTTAAAAATATGAGTCATTTCACACATCTCATATCTTCTCAAATAAAAAAGAAGATAGGTTATGGGATGGAATCTATGCATAAACTACAGTTCAAGAAGAAAAAATATTTTCTTGACTAATAAACTTGGATGAGTTAGAATATGAGGCCTAGGTATAACATGGATAAAATGATGAATATAATATGTAAAATAATCATATGAAATAATATTTTCATGTGTAAGAGAATAGAAAGAGGATGAAAGTAGGAAACCCTTTGAAAAAGTGTTAAACATTGGCTAAAAAGTCTCATCTTGGATTTTTCGTGGTATCCAAACATACCCTAAATCAAAATATATTTTGGAAAATATTATTTTGGCATGTCATGAGTATGTATGATTTTTTAATAGACCCAAAAATATAGTTTTGAACCCCTATGTCATTTTTGAACATTCTGCGTTTGAAAGGCAGAAAAACAGTCCAATTTGAAAAATTTTAGTAAATTCCAAAACAATCCCCTATAGATCATCAACATATTGAAATAAAGGTATATGGGTCTAGTTTTCCTCAAAATTTATAAATCTCAATTTCGTTAAACAGATTTTGAGAAATGTAGATTTTCCCAAAGCGGTCCATTTTCGAATAGTCTGGCTTCCACGATTTTCCAGACCTCTTTATATTGACATATGAGCTTTGGTTTTTTCATAAGAAACGTATCTAACATCCTAATCTAGCTCTCTGCCAATTTGAAGAATTGTTTATGAAGGTTTAGTAATTTTAAACGATTTGACAAAAGGTGGGGCATAATTTGAAAATGTTGAGAAAAATAATTTATGAAGTCTCTTATAAACACTAACTATCTAAACATAAGTTAGGGACCTTGGGAACTATGATGGTGTTGGAATTTTTATATAAAATTCGTGTAAGATATTTTATATTATTTTTTTTAATAATATTTAGATTGTCTTAGCCCATTTATATCTGTGTTTGTAGAAAAAATATTTTAATTATTTATAATTAATATGTGAAATGTCGGTAATTATACATAGTAGAAATTTTGGTAAGTAGAACTTGGCTTACTTACAGAAGATCAGAAGTCCAGTTCCTGTATAATTAGATTATTTCACAGCTTAGATATCGTTGACATCCTATCGGTATAGTTTCCAGCACAATCTCAGTGATTTACCTTAATCACAGGAATTTGTTCAATAATTCGAGAGAAATTGTGTTCGGTACACTAGAAATGTATTGAATAGGACCAAATGTGAAATTAAAGTCCATATACTAACATGATTGGACTTATATAATTTCACGATATGCTCGAGGGTACATAGATTCTTAATACCGACAAATATTGAATGCTGACGTGTTTTAATGAGATGACGTATACGTGAAGCATTAAAATAAATGTGTTAAGTTATGATAAAGTGAGTCATAACATGTAGATTAAACACGTGTTTCAGTTATGTTTTAGGAAATGGACGGAGAAGGAGAATCGTAGGCTTTGGTTCATGCGGAGGAAGAACATCACGAGGAACAAGGGGAACCTAAAGTTCAACAAGAACCTCAGATTCAGAATAACCCGACTATAAAGAGAATGTTTGAAGCTATGACCCACATGATTGAGAAACAAGCGCAACATTATGGGAGACTACCTGTAGCACCAGTTAGGACGAACAACACGATCTACATTCAATTCAAGAAGTTTGACCCTCCCCTGTTCAACAGGATCACTGGCGAGGCGGAAGGTGAAAATTGGATCAAGAGGATTGGATAACTTTTCGACCTCATGATGGTGACAGACCGTCAGAAGGTTCTACTAGCAGCCTTCATGTTGACTGAGGAGGCACACCAATGGTGGGAAGCGACTTTAAGGCTACTAACTGTACCGGTGGAAGGAGTCGCACCACCAGTTGTAACATGAGACCAATTCAAAGAGAAATTCGACCGAAAGTTCTTTCCCGAAAGCCACTGACACGAGAAGTAACATGAGTTCATCACGCTGAAGCAGAATGAGAGAAAGGTGAAACAGTACGAAGTACAGTTCACATTCTTGTCACGTTTTGCACCATCTATGGTGGCAACCGAAGCTGAGAAGAGCAGGAGGTTCCAAAGTGGTTTGGATTACCTCATCCATTCAAAGTTATCTACCTAGAACTTTGGAACATATGCAGAGCTAGTAGACACTACTAGGAGAGCCGAAAAGGACGTAATGGAACGTAGGAAAAGACAGTGGACTTTCAAGAAAACTCATTTTGACACAAAAACTTATTGAAATGTGAAGTCTCAAAACCCTAATGCTGCTCAGGGTTCACAGACGGTAGGAAGTCATTTTAAACCACCCATGAATAGAACTCTGACTTGAACCAAGAATATACGGGGAGTTTTTTCTCCGAGATACAACATATAAGATAAGGGAATAACTAGCAGTCAGAACAGACCCAAGTAATGCTGGACATGCGGCAAGACCAGACATGTGTCGAGAGAATGTACATGGGGAAATGTCAAACCAGATGTCAAATGTTTTAATTGTGGACAACAAGGCTGATGAGATAATAATTCCGGAAGATAATAGACGCAAGGGAGAGTCTTTTCTATGACACATCAAGACGTGGCGGCAACGCTGGATGTGGTCACAAGTAAACTTACAATTTATGGCAAAGAAGCTTATGTTCTTATTGATCCGGGTTCAACACATTCGTTCATATCATAGGCATTTGCATCACACTTGGATAAGCCGAGCACTAATCTGAACCATACTATAACTATAATGACGCCCGTAGGAAGTGGAGTAAAAGTTGGAGATGTTTACAAGGATTGTGTGATTAACATCAATGATCGAGAATTGATGGTTGATCTACTACCTCTGAGAATGCATGAATTTGACCTTATCCTAGAGATGGATTTGTTATCATCTTATTATGCGTCCCTAGACTGCTTCCATAAGAAAGTTAATTTTCAAATTTTGGGAGAACCTAATTTTTTTTAATGGAGATCGAAGTATTACACCGACATACCTAATCTCCACTATTAAGGCGCGAAAGATGATAAGTAAGGGGTATCAAGGGTTTCAGGCACATGTAGTTGACATTGAGAAGGATACTCTAGAGTTAGAAGACATTCACATAGTACGAGAGTTCGTTGAAATTTTTCCAGAAGAACTATCAAGATTACCGATTGATCGGGAAATAGGATTTTCCATAGAGTTCTTACCGGGAACGACACCTATCTCTATTGCTGCTTATAGAATGGCCCCCACCGAGCAAAGAGAGTTGAAAGAGCAACTATAAGACTTACTCGATAAGGGTCTTGTTAGGCCAAGTGTATCTCTCTGGGGTGCACCTGTGCTATTTGTTAAGAAGAATGATGGAACCTTACAGATATGCATAAACTACCGTCAGCTGAACAAGGTCACGATAAAGAATATGTATCCTCTACCAAGAATAGATGATCTAATGGACCAAAAGAAGGAAGCTAAAGTGTTTTCGAAGATGGAATTGAGATCAGGATACCATCAATTGAAGATCAAGGAGAGCGACATATTGGAGAGAGCTTTTCGCACGAGATATGATCACTATGAATTTTTAGTGATGTCGTTCGGTTTGACTAACGCTCGAGTGACATTCATGAATGTGATGAATCGAGTATTTCAGCCTTACCTTGATTCATTTGTGATTGTCTTTATAGACGATATCTTGATATACTCGCCAGATATGGAAGAACGTGAACAACATCTCAGGATCGTATTACAAATGTTGAGAGGAAGAAGGTTGTATGCCAAACTAAGTAAGTGTGAGTTTTGGTTGAGAAGTATAGCTTTTCTAGTCCATATTGTTTCAATCGAAGGAATCTCATTTGATCCCAAGAAAGTGGAAGTTGTAGTAGTTTGGCCGAAGTTTTCTCGGGCTAGCTAGTTATTTTCAACGATTTGTACAAGGTTTCTTAAGTATAGTAGTACCACTAACAAAGTTAACATGAAAAGTGACCAAGTTCAAATGGAATGAGGATTGCGAACGAAGTTTCTAAGAATTGAAGAAAAGGTTAACGACTGCACCAATTTTGACAATTCCCTCGGGAAAGGGAGGTTTTGTGGTTTATACTGATGCGTCACACCAAGGGTTAGGCTGTGTGCTCATGCAAGAAGGAAGAGTGATCTCTTACGTGTCAAGACAGATGAAGACTAATGAGCGGAACTATCTAATACACGACCTTTTTCTTGAATTGGCGGCTATTGTGTAGACTACAGAGATCTACACGGATCATCAGAGCTTCAAATATATTTTCACTCAAAAAGAGTTGAATCTACAGCAGCGAAGGTGGATGGAGTTAATCAAAGACTATGACTATACGATCAACTATCATTCAGGAAAGGCCAATATAGTCGTCGATGTGCTTAGCAAGAATTCGTTAGGGAACATGGCATATATACAAGATGTACAACCGAACTGGTACCAGGAACTGTTATCTTTGAGAGTGGAACCATCGATGAAGATGGAGACAATTTTACTCGCGAATCTTACGCTCCTACCCATATTGATAGACAAAATTCAAGAGGCTCAAAAGGCTGATTCACAATTAATGAAGTTGTAGGACAAGGTCATCAGAAAGGAAAACAAAGACTTTGTGGTCACGGAAGACAGAGTGCTAATGTACGGGAAACATTTATGTGTCCCTAATGATGCCGATCTAAAGAGAAAAATTCTCGAAGAGGCCCATAGTTCAATGTATGCAATGCATCCGGAAAGCACAAAGATGTATCAAGATTTACGGTAGCACTATTGGTGGAATGGGATGAAATGGGAAATTTCTGAGTTCGTGACAAGATGATTAGTATGCCAACAAGTAAAGACAGAGCACCAAAAACTGGCAAGACTGCTGCAACCACTGCCCATACCTAAATAGAAATTAGAAAATATTACGATGGACTTTTTGTCTGGGTTGTCTCGAACCCAGAAAAGTCACGACTCCATTTGGGTTATCGTAGATCGATTAACCAAATTAGCTCATTTTTTACTTGTCAAAGTTTCTTATACGCTCGGCAAGTTAGCTCAACTATATGTGGACAAAATTGTTCGACTTCACAGAGCACCAGTTTCAATCGTATCCGACAGAGATTCGAGATTTACTTTGAAGATTTGGGTAAGCCTACATAATGCAATGGGAACATCTCTAAAGTTTAGCACAACATACCATCCACAGACGGACGGGCAGTCAGAGAGGACTATTCAAACTCTAGAAGATATGCTACGAGCATGTGTTCTAGATTTTCAAGGGAGCTGGGACGTGAACTTACCACTAATAGAGTTCGCATATAATAATAGCTATCAACAGACCATCAAGATGTCTCCATACGAAGCACTTTATGGCAGATGACATAGAACTCTGATTTGTTGCGACAAAGTCAGTGAGCGAAAGCTTTTAGGACCCGAGATAGTTCAAAAGACGACATATAAAGTCAGAGTCATACGTGAACGAATGAAAATTGCACAAGATCGACATAAGAGTTATGCCGATAACTGGAGGAAAAAGTTATCATTCGAGGTTGGTTATCTAGTATTTCTTCGAGTATCACCATGGAATGGAGTAATGAGACTTGGAAAGAAGGATAAGCTAAGTCTGAGGTACATTAGACCATACAAAATTCTACGATGAGTCGGTGAGAATGCTTGCGAGTTGGCAGTACCTCCAGAATTGGAACAACTTCATAATGTGTTCCATGTTTCTATGCTTCGAAAATATGTACCGGATCTAACTCACATGATGAATACACAACCGGTATAACTAAGCAAGGATTTAAATTACATGGAGGAACCAATTCAAATTCTGGAGTGGATGGAACAAAGATTGCGCAATCGGCCAATACCTCTCGTGAAAGTGTTATAGCAAAATCACAATGTGAAGGAAGGTACGTGGGAAAGGGAGAATGATATGTGAGAAAAGTATCCACACCCTTTTACACCCGATAAGTTAAATTTCGGGATGAAATTTCTTCAAGTAAAAGATATCGTGACACCTCACTTTCCACAACACAGTTATTAAACATTAAATCTAGAATAAAGACGTAAAACCTTGAGGAGTGGTATTCGAACCCTAGAATGAAAGGGATAAATGCACGGAATATAAAATGAGATAAACCTAAAAAGGTGGACAGGATAAAAAAAGTCCAAATAATTTTGAACAAGAAAAGTTTAAACGTTTAAGTTAGAAAGTCTTATGAAAGACGAAAAATGCACAGAAAATTGAAACGGGCCCAAGTAAGGCCTAGGAACTCCTTAAGCCCAAAAATTGAAATAAAAATTTGGGTAGAGAATGAAACTACGTCCAACTATAAGGGCCCAATAAAATTATAAATCAAAAAATCCAATTAAGAGTTTAAGGAAGGAAATCCATGAAAGGCCTAAATGAGGCTCAAACTTAGGAGAAGCCCAATAGAGAAATATATTAGGGCTTTGGGCCAAATATTATGAGGGTCCAATATATATAAATATTTGATCCCAATAACTTTATTTGTTGCCCAATAAGTTAAATGACAAGCCCAAAGTAAATAAAGGTCCAAAACTTAAAAATTTAACCTAAAACTTTAAATTTGGCCCAAACCCAATTTAATTCTGATTAAATAATAAAATAAATATATACAGGCTTTCTAAAAGCCTCTTGGCCGGCTCCCCCACGAGAGGGGGAATGATGTGACTATTTATTATGTAAAAATAAAAGAAAAGAAAGAAGGAAGAAAAGAAAGGAAATGAAGAAAGAAGAAAGAATAATGAACTTGAAACTTAGATCCTCCAACCCTCAACCAAGAAATTATCAAGTAAAAACTTCTTAGAACTTTTCTTTAAAGTTCTAAAATCATCACAAATCTCATCCCTCTTCAAATCAAAATAAGATAAGAACATGGAAGAACACACAAGAAGAATCTTGAATTTAAGAAAGATGAACTTTCTTGACTTAAGATCATGGTGAAGAAATAAGTTGAGACCTATGAAAAATTTAATAAAAATATCTAAGATAACATATAAAGTTATCTTAAGTTGGATGAAAAAGATTATTGCATGGGTAAGAGGGTAGAAAAAGAAAAGATAAGTAAGGAATCTCATGAAAAGGACAAAACAAAGAATGAAAACTCCATCTCAAAATTTTTATGCTATCCAAACAGAGCCTAAATGAAAACTTGTTTCTGACAGAGTAACTTTAGCATGTCATGAACATGTGTGACTTTTTGTTGGATCCAAAAACATATTTTAGAAGTCCTATGCCATTTTTGAATATTCTGCGTCAAAATTGCAAAACAATAATCCACTTTGAGATATTTTAGTAAATTTCATAAAACTCCCCTAGAGATGAACCATATATCAAAAAAAATTTATACGGGTCTACTTTTACCCAAAAATAATAAATCTCACTTTCATCAGATGAATTTTGAGAAAATGGGATTCTCCCAAACAATGACGTTTTTGGACAGATTCAGTCTCAAAAATTTTTAGAACCCTTTTTATTGAGATATGGCTCTCGTGTTCTTCATGAAAATTGTAGCTAACATCATATTGTAGCCCTTGTAAAGTATTTAGAATTTTTAGATAAGGTTTCATATTTTAAAACGAATTTTATACGGGTGGGACAAAATCTGAAAATGAAGAAAAATATGGTTTAAGAGGACTTTAAGAAAATCTAAGTACCTAAACACAAGTTAGGGACCTTGGAAACCATAAGGGTACCAAGAATGATTAAAAATAATATAATTAAGAGGAAAAATATCCACTTACATACCCACACAAGCATGCACGTGTCACCTTAGTTCACATAGTAAAGTTCCTATCCTGTCTGTGTTAGGGACCGGAAGTCCGGGGTGAACCAAAAGGCGTGGCTCAAGGAGGAGGTCTTATTTTTTAGGTGGGCTTCCTTTTCACTAGCTTGGTATTATAAATATTTGAATGGTTAAATTTCTTATACTTTCATTGTCACACCCTGATTCGGGAACAGTGATCGGCCATGGATCATGGGTCTTGACCCAAGGAACCAAGAAAGCCTTAAACGTTCTATTAGCTAACAAATGTTAAAAGATATCAAAATGTATGGGATTTAATCAATTAGAATTCATAATAATCAACGTGAGATAAACATCCCATAATATCTCAACAATATGTTGTCTCAACAACTCATAATCATTTAATATTTATTCAATGCGGAAGCGAAATATATGTCCTAAGAGGTCTTATTCCTGGATCCCACGAAGCTATCGAGTCCATCATCTAGCTTCATCACTGGTTACCTGAAATGTTTAATAACAACGTATGCTAAAGCTGGTGAATGGAAGCATGCATAATAATATAGAGTTTTAAAATAGGGGATTCAAATATAATCATGGTAAAAGATACGCAGTATCAGCAAAAGGTTATAACACAACCCATTTTTTCTTCTTTGTCAAAATATTCATATTTTTCCTCGTGATCTCAATATCAAGACTGTAAAACCCGGTGAAATATTTTTAATTTTAAAATATTTTTATTAAATAATTAAATTGGTTAATTAAAGTCTACTAATTTAATTAAATTAACTAATTAAGACATGATCAAATAATGTGATAAAAATTAACTAATTAAAACAAGTTAATTGACAAAATACAAATAATTAGAATAATAGTTAATTCGAACACTTTAAATTTCAAAATAAGTTAATTCGTTAACATTAATTCAAAAATTAAAAATTCGGAAATTTGGGCAATTAAATTTAAAAAATTAAATTTTGTTTTGGTAATGAATAAATAATTAAAAGTGGCAGAATTTTAATTAGGAAAATTTCAGATTTTTTGAGATGAGTTTGGTAAGGGATTTAAAATTTGAAGTTGAATCTTGGTTGAGAAAATTTTGGAATTGATAGTGATCCCTTTCTAATCTGTTTTGCTTTCCTATTTTGCTCCCTTAATCCTCTTTTATCTCTCAACAATCAGCCATCATTCCCTCATCTCTCTCACACCATTTTTTCTCTCTCTCTCAAACTCTTTCTCTACATCTTTTTCAAATCTCAAAAACCAGCAGCCCTGACCAGCCACGCACACTATTGCTGCACTACCTCACGCCACCGCACGCAGTCGATCATCACCCCCACCGGATTCATCGTCTTCATTCCGGTTGGTTTCTCTTTCTCTCTACTCTGTTCTGAATATTGATATAGAAGACATGAAATATATATATGTACATCTTGGGTTAAATATATGAATATCAGATTTTGTACATGAAGAATAGATTAGATGCATATGGATTAATAGATTTCGTATATAAATCATGTAGTAAAAAGGATACACATTCAGAATCATATATATATATATACATAACGTATGACTGTTATACATAAAAACATATATACATATATACAAAATGTAAAGATCAAATCTTTATGTGATTTTGATTGCAAAACTCTTTGAAAGCTTGATTAAAAGTATCATACTAGGCGTAGAAATAAGAACCATGGAGAAAGAAATCGAATCGGACCCAAAAACTCGACTGTCGAAGTTCTGGTTCATCCCTGCGGTGAAGTTCCGTCTGGACGGAACGCCCCCGGCGTTCGGACGGACGAGCCCAGTAGCCTCTTCCCCTTCTCTGTAGTTTTGCGTCCGGACGGGCCACCCCCAGCGTCCGGACGGTACCAACCAGAAGCTGGCTTATGGATGTTTTGGCTCCTTTTTTATTTAAGGTCTATTTGTTTATAATCTTAATATTAATCTAAGTTATCATTGATAATGTAAAACACTGAAATTTTGTTTTAATAAAGTTAA
>JAUTBS010403055.1:0-10065 GCA_032361285.1 Aequorea victoria | reverse complement strand
ATGTTTCCTTCTTTTAAGGGGATAACCGCTGAATCTTTTTTAATTTGGAAGATAAGTTTTGGGGGAGGGATTTGTGGGATATATTCCACAAAATTTGCTCCTTTTCCTTCTTTAATTTGATCCCTATCCCTCAGAACTCTCATTCTCTACCTCTCTGTGAGAACCATCTCTCTCTCTCTCTCTCTCACGAACCTCTGGTTCCTTCACCACCACCGATGTCTACCAGCCACCACCAACTGCCACACACACCACCACTCGACGTAGGAATTCACTGAGATCATCATCATCATTATCACATCTGTTCCTTGTCTCCATCACCATTGGGTGATCTCAAGTAAGGAACTTTCTTATGTTTCATTTTTCTAAAAAATAGCAAGAACAAATATACATACATATATATGTTATCACTTTTAGATTATGGTTAGTGGTTAATCGGATCACCAAAGCATGTAAATAATCAGAATGTTACCATGTTACGATATTAGAATCAAAAACCAAACATGTATAATTGAGATATATATATATATATATATAATCCCATGAACGAATAGATCATGTAATCGGCCGCCAAAATAAGTTTAAATCTTCCTAAAACATGATAAAACATCATTGATGATGATTAATAAAATAAAGAATGGATTAAAACAATGAAAAAATGAGTTTACAATGACCATTAATGGCTGCCCCGACCACGGGTCGACCCCCCTTGATGTCTGGGTCGACTCAAGCATGTAAAGATTCTTGTGCGTCGCCTTTGCTCCATTCTGTCTGGACGGAATTCATGGGGCGTCTGGACGGAACCACCCCTTGGGCCAATGGGTCGACCCATCGCCTCTGGTGTCGACTCATGGTCGCCGTTTTGCCTTGGGGTCAACCCAAACCCTTCTTGGGTCGACTCATGTTGTCTTGGATTGACCAGAACCCTTCGTGGGTTGAAACACCCCTAATGTTGACTCATTGTGCCTTTTATGCCCCTTGGGGTCGACTCAGAAGCCTCTGGTGTCGACTCACAGTGACTTGTTTGCCTCTGGGTCGACTCACAGCCTTGCTGTGTCGACTCAAAGCCTTTGTTAACACCCTTGGGTCGACTCATTGACCCTCTCGGTCGACCCATCACCTGAAATATGTTGAATAAATATTGAATTGAATTCTTAAGAACTTAGGCTCTGTTTGGCATTGAGTTAAAAGACGAAATAAGTTAATTAAATGACTTAATTAACACCAGAAGCTAAGAATGAAAGCCTTAATGGTTAGGAATGGTCCGTTTGGATAAAGTTGAATAGATTAATTGTTTTATTAGATTGTGATGATTTGTGCCACCTTATATATCAGGTTGGCGTTGATTGCCTTGCTTTATTGCTTAGCTTGGACTCGAAGTGACTGGCTCTCATGCTACATATTTTTATTAAAATTGCCCATATCCCCAAACTTGATGAAAAGATGAAGTAAATGTTAAATGTTTTAAATGGCGTTAAATAGTTTTTCTTTCAAAATCATGGTACAACTATTTTGTTGACAAATGGGTTACTTGTGCATACTTGCAATAGAAATTATTATTCTCTAAATGACTTGAAAATGGAATTGGATAAGGACTTATTGGCCTTAAACTGATATAATCTAGCTTCCCCTGTAGGGAACCACGGTATAAACGTTGTGAAAGAATTTCTTAAAAAAAATAGTTACAAGTTCTTCCTACTGTTGAATTGATGTGATACCTTGGTAAACCGTAGATAACGAAACCACATGAAAAGTATAAGGGAAAGCATTATGAATCGAGTTATGAGAAGTAATGTGAAAAGTGTTATGGAAAATTTATTATCATTTACCTTACAATCTTGAATGACCTATGAAATAAAGAATGTTATAGGAAAGTTTGTCATCATTGTTTCACAAACTTGAATATCCTAAGTAATGTTTAGCGTTATGAAATACATAAAAGTGTTATGTAATGATGGAGTGTATTAAGAAATAGTACTGTTAAAAGTATTATAAAATCAAATGGAATGTTTGTTAGGACCAAATAAAATATGTGTTTTAAAACCAAAGGAAATGTTTCTATAAAAACCAAATGAAATATTTTTACAAAATATGTTATGAAGAATGTGATGAAGAGTGTGACGAAAAGTATTATGAAAGGTGTTAGTAACTATGTTACGAAAAGTGTATGATGTGTAATGATATATGTTATCAAAAATGTGATGAAAAATGTTATGATACATGTTGTGAGAAATCTGCAATAGAAAACGATAAGTGATGTGAACAATGTAATGGAATGCGTTATGAAACATATTATGAATAGTGTTATGAGATATATTATGAAAGTGTTAGATTCTTATCAACACATCAATACCCTATATTGTAAATGGAAAGTATATGTAATGATACAAACCTTATGAGATAACTTGGTAATATTACCAAATGAATGGGATGTCTTAGTAACTCGTATAATGTTACTAAATAAATGTGATTTCTTGGTGACCCTTACATGGGACCAAATGATGTGATTTCATGGTGACTCGTACATGGGACAAAATGATGTGATTTCTTGGTGACCCGCACATGGGACCAAATGATAGGATTTCTTGGTGACCCGTATATGTGACCAAATGATGTGATATTTTAGTGACTCGTGTATGTTACCAAATGAATAGGATGTCTTGTTGACCCTCATACAACACCAAAGGATTTAATATCTTGGTGACTCGTTAAGAAATGGGACCAAATGAGATTTGCCCAGGCTGTTCCTGAGCCAATGATCTGATTATGATTATAATATGTGATGGGATTTCTTGATGACCCATATTCGGAACCAAATGAATTGACTACGTGATATCGTGGTGACTCATTGTTAACGGGACCAAATGAAAGGAATTTAAATATATATATACATTTATATATGCAAGAATGAAATGAGACATTGAGGTGAAATAGTGAATTACGTTTTTGATACAAAATGAAATGAAATGATATGAGATGATATGATTTAAAGTAATGTAATGGAATTATGAAGTAAAATTCGGATATGAGTAAATGAAACGAAATAATGAGTTGAATGTTGAACTTTTTGATGTTACTATATATATCCTGCCATGATTATGTTAATGTATAAATCTATTTTATACCCCTGCTTCGAACTGTAAAATATTATGCATGTTCCATTCACCATCTTTTTGCTAATGTAGAATTTAAACATTTCAGGTAAACAAGGATGAAGTTGATGTGGAACTCGACAGTTTCAAGGAATCCAGTATAAGGACCTCTAGGACATGTTTCATGCATTCATTATTACTGCTTCAGCACATGAATAAAACTAAACAAATTGACTATTAGTTGTTGAGATAACATGTTGATATTATTGGGCGGTTTGTCCCACATTTATGATTTCGGATCTAATTATTTAAACCCATGGTAATTAATATTGTATTAGCATATTGTTAGCTAATATTGTTTAAGACTTTCTTAGATTAGTTGGGCCAAGGCCAATGATCAATGGCTGGTCACCTTTCCAAAAATTGGGGTGTGACAGTTGGCGTGAAGTCCTATTCTTTTTTCCCGAGGTAGTGCACTGTTCTTAGTGGGCAGAGATATTCACTGCTGACCCATTATTGATCAAAACCACAAGTACACATTTTCCAAGGCACTTAACTATTATATGGAGGGGCTTGTTGTGTAGAGTTCATTCGGTGGGCAGATCCTTCTATGTGAAAGCAATGACATTGTTTAGTCGAGTAGGAGCAACCATTCCTACCAGATGCTCAGGAGTAGTATTAATGGAGATGTCAGTTTTGCTTAGAGCCCTCAGCACGACTTGCTTG
Organism: Aequorea victoria; assembly: GCA_032361285.1. Taxonomy (NCBI): domain Eukaryota; kingdom Metazoa; phylum Cnidaria; class Hydrozoa; order Leptothecata; family Aequoreidae; genus Aequorea; species Aequorea victoria. The sequence goes on along the minus strand of JAUTBS010403055.1, from coordinate 6,250 downwards.
TGTTTGTAGGATGTCATCAGTAGCCCCCAAATACTCAGGTTAGCCTGAATTTTCTTAAGCTATTTCAGTACAACATCATATTCTTTTCTAGCTTCCACTACGGGCTGGATGGCTTCACCTTTCTCTAAATAAGCGAGTTTAAAGTGCCTTCCACTACTGGTCAAATTCTTGACCTCTTCTTCAGGATCTCACAGACCATCCTATAGATTTACAATAGTGTTTACCACACACATGTCTAATCCTTCTAATCCTCACAAATCGTCTTCTGCTACTTTCTCTGTTCTTTTGTGGGTTACTGGGTGGTCTGTGCCGATTTCTAGATTTTCTTCTGAGGCTGGGCCCCATTCTTTTCTTTCATCTTGGTGGTTTATTTTCCTTACCGCCCATAGTTCTTCTTCTTGGTAGTTGTCATTAGGTTCTGAGTATTCCCAAATATCACTATCGAGAACGAAAAGGTCTAGGATGCTATCCCTTCCTTTAGATGTGATATTTAGATCGACATTCTGCGTGCCTCCACTCCTATTCCTATTCTTGGTAGTTTTAATAGCAGTGGGTCCAATTTTTGTCAGACTTTCGGCTTCCCTATTCTCATCTTCGCTTCCCAGCTTGTTCGATTCTCGGCCTTTCTCAGACCTAGTTTGAGTCTGACTGTCAGAATTTTTCTTGGATTTTAATTTCGACTCTTTCCCTGATCCTATTCCTATTCCTGATCCTATCTTTATTTTTGATCATGTCCCCGTTTCTGATCTTGTTCCTGATCCTCTATTCCCTGGACTCCCCTCCGATTCCTTTTTTGGTTTGTCTGTGTCTTCCTATTCTACACTATCTCCTGGTTGGTTACCAATGGTAGAATGATCATCATCGTCGGGGTTGTTCCAACCCCCACTTCTTTCTGACTGATTGTCTATGCATTCATTCTTCGACTCATCCAAAGAGAGCCAGCCATCGTTGCCGGTATCTATATCGAGATTGTAAAAAAAGAACTCCACGTGCACCTTTTCATTTGCAAGCATGTTGTCCCATTCTTCTAGCATTTCCTCTGCGTCTTCTAGTTCTACTCGATCATTCTCCTCTACATACAGAGTCCCCTTTGCATCCAAAGAGCAAAGAGAATTCTCTTATGGGAGAGGTGGACTTGGTATAACAACCTCTTCTAGGAAAATATAAACACTTGGATCATAGTGGGGTGGAGCTATATGGACATGGTTTAGATTTGAGGGGGTGTGTTCATGTGATTTGATAGCGGGTTGGTGGTAACATTAGGCATGACCGTCATTGGGGCCGGAATCACTTTATTGTTGATTAAATCCTGAATCGTGTGTTGAAGTTCTAAGCAATTGTTGATGGCATGCCCCGGGCCCTAATGGAAGGCACAATATAATCCAGGGTTGAATATAATTGGGAGTGGGTCGGGAAGAAGCATTGGATTGAGGGGCTTAAGATGTCCTTTCTCCATCAACCTTGTGAATAACCTAGAGAGCAGTACACTCAGCGGAGTGAATACTCTCCAGGATGGTCTTGGTGAAAATGATGGTCCAGCCTACCCTGGCTGAGGGCTAAGAAGGTTGACCTTCGCAGCTCTTGGCATGTTATTGTGGGGCGGGTTATGGTTGGCCTGGTTGGTTGGGTAGTTGTTCTGATTCTGATAAGGCCTCCAGGGTTTTTGCTGACTTGTGCTAGCTTCTGTTCTCTCAATCGCTCTCATCTGGAGGGCATCATTTTGGATTCCTGCATCAAACAGTTGCTCAAAGGTCATGAGCGGCTGAGTGATGAGGTACTTTCTAAACTGGGGTTGCAAGTTCTTTACTACAGTCTGAACCAGTTTTTTTCAGTAGGCCGGTTAAGCATCTTTGCTGCTTTAGCCCTTAAGAGGGTCAGAAAGTCTACAAAAGTTTCCAGGACGTTCTGTTTAGTGGTCTTCCGCTCCTTTGCTGTTACGTCCAGCTGGATGTTATAATTGTACCATCCGACAAATACAGTAGCAATATCCTTCCAAGTTCTAGTTCTGGTGGCTTCTAAGGATAGAAACCATCATTGAAAAGCCCCTAAGAGGGACCTTTGGAATAGCTGTGCTTTTAACTGGTCGTCGATGCCCATAGGAGATAAGGTACCGACTTACATCCGTAGGTGAATCTGGGGATCCCTGGTACCATCAAACTTTTCCATGCCGGGAAGCTTAGCATCGGAAAAGAGGCAAAAACCTCCAATGTCAAGCATATACTCGTCTACTGCTTTGGCCTTTCCTAACACTTTTTTCCAGCCTATCCATTTTATCAGAGAGCAAGACCTCTCGAGCTAAAGTAGGATCTATCGCAGCAGCAGCGGGTAAAATAGCTGCAGGCAAAATAGCAGCGGGTCTATCGCTTGGAGGATCTATGCCATACTGATCTTCTTCCCAAATAGGGTAATGGGATACCCCATCTCGTGGGTTTTTTGGAACCTGATTAACCTGAGGGGCTCGGATTTCTGAGAGTTTGGGCTACCCCAACCTGTGAGTTTGGGCCCGAGTCTGATTTTGGAACGTGAGGGTCATGCCCTCCAGAGATTGCTGCATCATTGATAGAGTTCAGATCAACATAGCACTAGTACCATCATCTCCTTCCATTATTGTATTTTTTGGATCGAGATTTAATCTTTTAAGTCATCCACTTGGCAATTGCGTCCAAACATGCATGACGTCAGAGTTTGATAAAGCAATGATAACTCCTGATAGGTGGAGGAGAGATGAAAACAAATTAGATTGTAATGTTAAAATGTTTAAGGCTTGTGACGACCTCACGAAATGGGCCAAATCGGAGTAACATAGTTACGGTAGAAAATGAGGTGGGTGACCAAGACCCGAATATCGAGTTCATAAAACCCCGATTGAGAACTAACAAAAGAGTGCAGGAGATGAAACTCGTCTTAACTTAAAAAAGAAGTAAAAGGTCACAGCTCGACGATAAAGAAATTCAAGATTTTCTTGAGAAATCATAAGTGAGAGAAAAAAAGATGCGGGTGGTAAAACTCAACTTTAAACGAAAAAAGAGGAACGTTGAGATTCCGGATCTCTAGGTCCAAGAGGAGGCCGCGGGAAAAACCCAACTTAGAAAAATGTTGAGATTTCTAACATCTCAACGCCTCGGGATTTACACAGAAAATTCTAGATGTTAGCCCCAAGGTTTAACGAATCAAGTTATTAATTTTAATGATCACAAACTAAGCTTTTAGAAAGAAATGTTTAAATAAGCTCCAAAGTTTTATACATATATTTTAAATGATTTCAAACAGTATGTTAACAAAAGTTAAATCACTCATATTCATTACATCACAATTATTGATCATATCCTGTTATATATATATATTTCACTTAATCATCAAAATATACTTAAATGTTTATCTAATAAGTTAACACCCATTATAGGGGTTAATTTTGTATTTGATATTGATTTAAGTGATTTCAAGTATTGAAACAAGTGTTCAAATTTTTTCCAAACAGAGCCTAAACATTAAATCATTCCTAAACAGAGCCTAAACATCAAAACCAAAATAGAGTACTTTGGGTCGACCTACACCACCATATGAGTTGAACCAAACACAAAAAGCCTCAGTATATTTTATCATGCGCACCAATGAGTCGACCCAAACCCTTATATGAGCCGACATAAATTGATGTACTCCTTGGATCTCTAACAGGCGTAGGCCTGAGATGACCCAACCCTTGTATGAGTTGACCCAAACACAATACCTCTTAGTATCTTTAACAGGCGCAGCCATGAGTCGACCCACAATATTTATGAGTCGACCCATGTCCTAACCCATATGCCAAAGTCGACATAAGTCAGCCCACGCCTAGACTCAGTGCCTAACATGACACTCATGAGTCGACCTAAATAAGTTATGAGTCGACCCAAAGTTTTTATTCCTCACAGGAACCGTCATGAGTCGACCAAAAAAACCTTTGAGTCGACCCAACTCCACTTGAGCAGACATAAAGTCTTGCTCAGTCGACCCAATGCCAAAATCGTTCACAGGCACCTTTCATGAGTTAACCCAATGTCTACTTGAGTCGACCGAAGTACCATGAGCTAACATAAAAGGACAATCCAGTCGACCCACTGTCACAAAGCTGCACAAAAACACTTTTGAGTCGACCCATAACAACTGTGAGTCGACACACAGCAACCTTCTGTCAAACAACAGAGACAAAATCAATTTGAGTCTACCCAGTTCATGTGTAAGTCGACTCACCAGCACAACATTCTTCTCCAAGGCAATTGAGTCGACCCAAACTCACTTTGAGTTGACCCAAAAGTTTGCTGGAAGGTGTTTTACGTATTTTAAGGAGAAAAACAGTGATATCTCAGAGCATTAAGTGCAAAGATTTGATCTTCAATGACTATATTTAACCATAAGTTAATATGGGGATTTGTTTTAGTATCAATCCCAAGAAGATATCTCAAGTTGTTGAAAAAGAGAACACAAGATCACATCTATTAAATTCAGGATTGCGCTATAATAAAAGCAGATATGAAATACGACCTCTTTATTCAAGAAGTTTGAATCTGAAGAGCAAAGGAAAAAATAAGACAATTACAGAAATTAATTGCAAGCACTCCTTAGAATCAAGATCATTTATTGCAAAGACTTCTTGTTAAAGATATGATGCGTATAAATGTCTATATAAAGGCATTATTTCTCAGAGAAATAAAAAAAAAAAAATTTCACGAAATACCAAGAGAGAGAAACCCAATATACACCAGATCAGAATATCTTTTTATCATTCACTCTTTTCAAGAGAGAAATTGGAAACAGAAAGGAGAAAATCTTTTATCACTCATTCAGGATCAGAAACAGAATCTGTCATCATTTTTTCAGAGAAGACCCAGTAACTACTATTCATCATCCTATTCATTGGTTCTCTTCACAGCGCTACAGTGCAAATATCAACTCTTCACATAAAGTATTTCATTTGTTATAATTTCTTGTAAAAGTAAGGGTGAGTCACCCTGTACTTCACTTTGTGTGTGGTTTAGCATACAAAAAGAAAGATTACAAGTTCTAAAAGTCTGAGGGCTTTGGAATGCAGCTTGGTGAGTCTTTGAAAAGGCTTGGAACATTAGATCACAAGTGCTAGAAGCCTGGAGACTTTGGAATGTAGCTTGATGAGTCTTTTGTAGGAAGTTGAAGCAGAAATCACAAGTGCCAGAAGTCTGGAGGCTTTGGAACCCAGTTTGGTGATAGCTTATAAAACGTTTGAAACACACCCGTAAGTGCTCTCACATAGTGGAAAAATCTCAAGGGAAGCTTGAGGAGTGAACGTAGACTGGGATAGCTGAACCACTATAAAAACCACGGTGTCATCTCTCTATCTCTATCTCTCTCTTTACTGCTTTTATAATTATCTGTGAATATATATATTTATATTATATATATGTATATTACTGATATTCTTTAAAATATTCTTAAACTAAAAAGAATTTTAAAAGACCTTATTCACCCCCCTCTAGGGTCATTCTTCGAATAACAATTAATGACCGACTAAAGGTTGTACAGATTCCTGAAACATCAGTGGCGTGCCCTGCCCCAAAATTCGGCGCAGACGCCGCCTTTGCCAAAAAAGAAACTGAGAGTTGATCTAGGCAGAAATCTAATGTTAATTTACCCTAAAAGTCCACCTATATAGGCCACTCACCAACCACCTACAAAGGTATGCAACATACTATCCAAAAATTCTAATTCTTGCGGGTTCTTCTCTCTAGTTTTTTCTAAAGACCTTGGAACTGACTTAACCATCGAAGAGAGCTTTCGGAAAGAATCACGCCAGGTAGGTTACATATGTCATTTCTCGCAGGTCTACCATAAAGGACGTGAGAGCGGGTCTGGTGAAAGTTTCAACAGTTCATACTCCTATAGATACTCCCCGTAAACAACCTTATTTTAGTACTTAAATCTGATTAATTATATTTTATGACCCATTTTATACTTAATTTTTTACTAATAATTAGTTTTTTATTTAGTTAATTGGGCTTATAAAATGTGATTTTTTATTTAGTTAATGAGATTTGTATTTTAAAGTGTCTTTAAGCACGAGTTATTCCTACTTATTTATGTAAAAATTTAACTTAACCGAAAATCAATAAATTTATGAACAAAATGTATTTTATTTTACAAAATGAACGATTTAAGTTTAAAATAAAAAAATTAAGCACGAGTTATTCCTACTTATTTATGTAAAAATTTAACTTAACCAAAAATCAATAAATTTATG
>JAUTBS010403044.1:0-10066 GCA_032361285.1 Aequorea victoria | reverse complement strand
TGTATGCATTGTGTTATGCATTTATCATCTTGTTGCAAAGAGGTCATATGAAAAGTGTGTATGAGCATGTATGGCACATATTTCTAAAATACTTATATTTTTTCTTTCTTACAAAGGGTGTGAGCATGTATTGCTTGTGTGGGTGGAAAAGTAATTTCTTTTATAAAGATGTGAGCATAAGTTGCTTGTGCGTGTGTGTAGAGACATTTTCTATATCATGAACTATTTTGTCGGAAAGTGCCATGTTAAGGCGGGTAACCATCCTGTGCCCCAAGTGTGATAAGGGCATAGTAGGCATAATAGTATTGCCCATAATGGGTGTGTGGTGGCTTGTCCACAAGTGTGCCCTTCTAAGGCATCATCCCAAGTGAGAATTACCCGAGTTGCGGGTAAAGTTGTGCCTACCACTGGTGACATAACAAGTGGCCCTCCTACATGTCACTGAAAAATAAAAATGTTGTAGTGAGGTTACGGTACCGTTGTTACTCCCGGTCGTGAGGTTAGACGACCACTTGGCCATTAGATGACGTGTTGGTGTGTGTGTGTGTGTGCTAGTGAGCACTATAGTATTGCTATTAAGCATATTACATGTTGGGCTATTGAGCCATGGGTTAGAAATCTAATTATGCTTTCTAAGCGAGTTGAGGGCCTTTGTGCCAGTTGAGGCTTTTAAGCCATTTTGGGCCGTAGGGCCAAGGATGTATTTACATTATGGTGTGTTATTGTGCCGTTGGCCCAGGTTACATGTGTCAATGTATGTTTTATATATCATGGGAGTTTGGCTAGAGGGTCGTGTGTGCGTTGAAAAAGGGTTAAAAAGAATGTTTAAATTTTGGTGTGTTCGTTGGACCATGTGTGAAAGTATAAGAGTTTTTGGTAAACAATATGTGTTGGCGAGTGAGTCGGATCATGAGTTGTGATCAATAAAATCGTTGTTTTTATATGAAAATCTGCATGATTATATCCTACTTTTGTATGCTCTTGATTATGATGCTAAGCGTACTTTTCTGTAACCTTTGTGGTTGTAGATTACAGGTTGGGGTAGATGTAGGTCCATAGTGCCAGGTGGAGGATTAGTGGTGAGGTGAAGACTTTATAGTACAGTCTTTTTGGGTTTGCCCATGTATGTTGTATAAATGATTATTAGATTATTATATGTAGTGGGATTTGAGTTTTCCGCTAGTTACATGATGTATGGAGATATATGTATGCATTGGAGTTTTCCTTAGAAGTTGTTTAGTTGAAGCTTATGTAATGGTTTAAATATGTTGGATGATCTTTTATATAAGATTGTATGAGAAAAGATGATGTGACACCACTCTGAGCAAGTTTAATTATCATCTGGGGAGGGGGTACTACAAATTAGTATTAGAGCCTAAGGAGATATGTTCTGTAGACATGGTTGAGTTGGTTGAGTCTGGCACTAGGTGGACCATAGGTTGTGTGGGTAAAGTGGGTAAAAGTAGGATGGTTGTTAGGGATGTCTTGCCTTAGTCTTTGGACGTCTAGTTGATCAACTTGGAAATTTGATTGGAAAAGCATTGTGCACGACATTGGTTCTAATTAGAAGTCTAAGCAAACTAACTGGATTGGAAGGATAACCCTAGCGATCTAGGTAGGTTGAGGAGAAGGTCCTATAGATAGACAAACCATGGTTGTGGTTCTGGGAGAATAATTCTAGGGATTGTGGTCAGATTGAGAAGAAGGTTCTATATGGAAGTATGGATCTCTGTTGTTGTGGTTAGGGAGATGACCATAATGTTTTGGACGAGTTTGAGAACTTGTGGTGAAAGTTGTGAGTATATGGAATGTTATTTCAAGTGTGTTGTTGAGGTTGGAATAATAATCCCAATGGATGGTATGAGCTTGAGAGCTCGAGAAGAAAGACATAGTGAATAGATCTTCGGGTTGAAAATGTGATTTTGGTAGTGGAAAGATGGTCCTAGCAAGCTAGGTGAACCCTTTTGTTGAATGGAAAGCTTTGATGGATATATTTATCATTTTAGAAGTTGAACAAGTTTCAATTTTTGAAAATGTTGTCCTCATTGGGTTTAGTGAGTTGTTTTAATCAAGAGGTTTGGTTCAGCATTTGGTTGGTCCACATGTTGGTGTACATTCCTAGTATTATCATGATGGTTACATCGAACATAGGTTGGTATGAGGACCTTGTAAGGTCAGGATGGATGAGGAAGTTTATTCTCATTGGATTGAAGACAGTATGATTTTGATGGAAATAAAAGGAACTAAGTGTTAAGATGGATAAGGAGTAAAAGTGAAATATCTAAGTGGAGTTCCTTGAAACGAGTGAGATGATTGTAATATAAAGGCTTGGTAGGATAACGCGTAGACACGGTGGATATCTAGTACGCTTTGGATGTCATAAGTCTAATGATGGAGACAAGATTCTTGAAGGAAGTGATATGTTATGCTTATGATTGAAGGATGAGATTTTTATTCTTTAAGGTTTACGAGTGGTATTGTTGCTTCATTGGTTATTATAATGACGTGTTTGAGGAATGGGACAGAGAAAGTAAGTAACAAGAAGTATCTTGGGTTGCGGCAATTTCTATTATGAATTCTGAAGTATTTTTATAATGATGTTCATTTTGGACACTAAGGTTCCGAGAAATCAGATTATGAGAATTAAAGTTTGATGTTCATAGTAAAGGAAACTATGTAATGAGAATGTGCGGTAAAGCACATGAGTATGTGGAAAGAACAAAGAGATGAGGCCGTCACGAGAAACTTGAATTACATTTATTATGTGATTATGAAAGATGAGGTCACCCTTGAGTTGGAGGTAGTGATCTCTGCATGGTTGTAATTTTTAGGTAAGATCGACATTTGGAAATTTTGAACACACCGGAAGGTGATATGTCATACGAAAAGTAAGAAAGTTGGTGTTGATCAACAAGGAGCTTAAATAGGTAAATTTTCATGTTGTGAGTCTTCTTTAGAGGAGTAGGTAAGAAGTTGAGAAAAAGATGATACAAGTTTAAAGGCTTAATAAAGGGTTATCAAATAATCTTTGCGATAGTTTAGCCACACGATGATTTTGATGTCGTCATGTATAGTATGGGCATGATATGCGGTGGAATTTCTTGAAGTGGATGAGATGGTCGTAGTACCAAGTTTGTTGTTATGATATGTAGACATCATTATATGTGTCTAACATGTGTTGGTTGATAAGAATTTTATGGTCAAGATGAGATTCTTGAGATGGTGTTGTGGTATGCGTGTGAAAATAGATGTATTCCTTGGAAGTTTATGTGTAGTCATGATCGAGCTCTAGTGTTGAGCTAAAGGTTGAGTCGAAAGTGAAGTTGATTTTCATTTTTTTGTGTGGAGAATAGAAAGTTCTGATGAAGTGTTGTTTATTTTTGAATAATTAAGCAAGGATGGGCCTGGATTGCCCCAGCAAGTAGGGCAACCTGATCGGGTGAATCAGACCATAAGAATCTTGAGAGCTATTGCTCAACTAGTAGAGCTTAATACCACATTGTTTAGCATGTAAGTGGGAAAGAGTGATAAATCTCTGGTAAAGCAGTTTAAGGATTTTAGAGTTAAGAAGTTTTATGGGACGATTGATCCCATGGAGGTTGAGTGTTGGCTGAAGAATGATGTGCGCATTCTGGATAGACTTGGAGTAGCTGAGAATGATCGTGTTGACCTTGTTATCTTTATGTTTGAGGAGAAGTTCACAATTGGTGAGAGGCAACATAAAAGTTGATGAAGTTGCCTATTCCTGGAGTGGAGCCCCTAATGTCACAAGAGATTTTGTGGGCTCACATTTTGAGGATGTTTGATGAACAATACAAACCTGTTTTATGTTTGTATTAGAAAGAGTAAGACCCTATGAATTTGGGTCAAGGGAAGAGGAGTGTGGTGGAGTATGTGTTAAAGTTCATGGAGTTGTCGTGATATGTATCACAGTGATCTGAGATAAGAAATCTAAGTGTGGAAGTTTTCACAAAGGAGCTGGACTGCTTGATCAGAACTAAATTAACAGTCTTAGAGATCAGTAGTTGTGTGAGTTTGGTGAATAAAGCAAGTATGGTAGAGAAGATGTGGGTGACGCTGCTAGGGGACGGGAGCAGTCCTTGAGGCGTACGTTTGGAATTTCTTTGGAAAGTAGAGTTAGTTGAGCTATCCTAAGAAAAGTGGATAAGAGACGTAAGTCTCTCATCATCAGAATTACGAGCTGGTAGCTAAGAGTTGTAGGATGTGGGACAGCCAAGCATTGTGTAAGGGATTGTCTAATCGCAGAGAAGAGTGTGGTTGTATGATATCGATGTGGGGGAAATGGAGCATGTATCTACGCAGTGCGTATTATAAGGAACCCCTATTGCATCTTTTGTGGTAAATAAGAAGTTTATGGAGTACAGATCATCTGTTTCAAGGTAAGAAAAAGGAAGGAAATGTGCGTTATCTTTGTACAAGGTTGGGAATTGTGTGTTCGTGTTCCGAGTGTACAAAAGAGTTGATAAGCAAAGTGTGATGCTAGAATCTTCGGAGTTTTACACAAGTGTTGTGTGAAGCTGTGAGGAAAATATTAGAAAATAAAATGATGAGTAAGGAAAAGCGTTAGAATCCTTAGAGTTGTACAATTACGTGAGAAGGTGTGAGAAAAGAAAGGTCGACGTGTTGAGAAGTGTTTCTTATATGGAATAAAATATACGCTTAAATTTCGAGACAAAATTTCTTTAAGGAGGCAAGAATGTAATATCCCGTATTTTCCAAGAAAGTATTAAATATAATTAATTCGGTTCAAGGCCCGATGAGAGACATTGTTTGGTATATGGCCAAGATTATTAATGAATTCAAATATAAATGAAAGAAAAAGGGGATCCAATTATTTTAATTGGAATATTAATGAGGAGTGATTCTTAAATCATAATTCAAGAAGGATTGAAATGCATTTTTATGCAAAAAAAAAAAATTTAATCTAAAATCAAGATGCATTTGGAGGGCCAAGATGGGCTGTTGGAGTGTGTGTAAGGAGAGGCTGTTGTAGGGGATTGAACCCCACTTCTCTTGTGTTGTCCCATCACTCTGGGAGACCATCACTTCTGATGGAAAGGGGCTTAGTGGTTGTCTCAGACCACATGTGTTCTTCAAAGAGAATGAGAGAAACAGAGAAGACGAGAGGAAGAGAGTCATGGAAGGAAGAAGATGGAGGTGCGAGGAGTGAGGAGAACCCTCACACCAGTTCAGGGAGAGGGGAAGAAGAGGAGTAAGAGGCCTGTGGAGCCATAGAAGATGTCTCAACGTCTTTGAAAGTGGATTTCGGGTGCTCAAGACCCGGTGAGAAGGAATCGATGGACGAATGAGCTGCGATCTTCCTTGAAAGGTAAAGTTATGATCTCTTCTTGTGTGGGGAAGGAAAACCCCTTATTGTATTTGAGTTGGTAGTTCATGCATCTAGATGGATTTTCTTGTATCCACCTTAGGGTTCGTCAATGGAGGAGATGTGGAGTTAAAATGTTAATAAATCATAATAGATAATCTTTTAGAGGTGTTGGCGTTGTTTTTGTTTTTGGATTGAGGGAGGAAAAGGATGGTTGTGATTTACCCTGAGAGTATTGGACCTAAAAACACGTTTTTCCCCCAAACAGAGCCTTAGAATAGACCACCAGAAAAATAGAGCACCATTTCTGTGTGAGCGTGAGTCGACCCAAGTATGATGGGTGTCGACTAACTCACATTTAGCTCTCGGGAGTTGTAACATGCGGGAGATTGAGTCGACCTGAGTTGCATGGATGTCGACTCAAGTCTAGGCCCTGCATGTGAGTCAATCCAAGAGCTGGGGGTGTCGACTCAGGTGATTTTTACTCTCGGTAGTTTTGACAGGTGGGGAGTTGAGTCGATCCAGGTGTGATATGTGTCGACCCAACCTCAGCCCCTGCATGTGTGTCGACCCAAGTGGTGTGTGTGTCGACCCTGGTTGGCATCCAACGCGTATGAGTTGATGTGTGCCAACCCTTGCATCGACCCCGAGCCTAGTTTCTATGCTATTGAGTCGACCCAAGTGTGGGATGTGTCGTCTCAACCCCAGCCAGCATGCGTGAGTCGAGTTGTCTCAGCCCTGTCATCGACCCAAACCTCCCCAGTAAGCCTTTTGAGTCAACCCGATGGAGTGGTGAGTCGACTTAAACCCTGTGAGTCAACTCGTTGAGGGTCTGAGTCGACTCAAATGAGGAAAAATATTTCTGTTCCAACAATGTTTTGGGGTATTTGTGGACCATTTTGGCCTTAGGGTTCTGCATGAAATTTGTTGGTTATGGCCCTATCTAACCCTTGAAACCTTAACGGAGTTATTTATTAAGGTTTAAGATGATAAAATGGGTTTACCAAGTGTTGTAAGAGGAGAGACCTTTAATATATAAAAGATGTGGTGTTCCAAGTGGAACGGTGGGTCATAGGATGATCACGGGGTCTAAGGAGTAGGACCTTAGGATGCATATGAGTTGTGAGTTGATACTCATTCATGAGTTATGTCGTATCTAGGTCCTGAATGGTGGCCGTAGACGGTGGAGCGCCGTCTCCAATTTTGTGAGGTGATTCTTATGTTGCGGATATCAGGTGAGAGTGACTAGCTTATTTATAATGATTAGCATATTTTGAAATGTTTTATATACATATGTGGGTATATTTTCTTGTATGCATGGTGCTATGCATTTCTCATATTCAACAAAAAGTTTTGTATAAAATATGTTATGAGCATGTGTGGCTCGGGTTGATAAAATGTATTATGTTTCTCTTCTATTGTAAAGGGTGTGAGCATGTATTACTCGTTTGAGTGAAAAAGTAGTTTCTCTTATAAAGATGTGAGCATGGGTTGCTTGTATATGTGTGGTGATACATTCTATACAAAAATATCATTTTGTCAGAAAGTGCTAAGTTATATGGGTAACCATCCCGGGTAGCCCCCTGTGTGGGTGAGTAGTAGTCATAGTGGCATTGCCCATAATGGGTGTGTGGTGGCTTGTCCACATGTGTGGTTTTTTAAGGCATTATCCCAGTTGGGGATTACCCGAGTTGCGGGTGGAGATGCACCTACCACTGATGACATATTGAGTGGCCCTCCTACACGTTACTCAAAATTAAAAGTGTTGTAGTGAGGTAACGGTACCGTAGGAACTCTTGGTCGTGAGGTTAAATGACTACTTGGACACTAGATGACGTGTTGTATGTGGGTGTGTTAGTGAGCACGTATGTATTGTTATTAAGCATTTGCATGTTTGGCTATTAAGCATTGGGTTTAAAAATATAATAATGTTTTCTAAATGAGTTGTGGGCCGTAGTGCCAGTTGAAGCTTTTAAGCTATGTTAGGCCATTGTGCCGGTTATGATTCATATATCATGGTGTTTTATACGTGTCGTTGGGTCGGTTGTAGAGGTGTGTGTATGTATGTTTCATCATGAACATAAGTTGGGCCGTAGGGCCAGTTTTAAAAGATTTTACATATTATAGATGTTTGGCCGTAGGGCCGTGTGTGTTAAAGATTTATAAAGCATGTTAAATCTTTTAGGTGGTCGTTGGACCGTATGTAAAAGTATGAGGGTTTTTGATAAACCATATGTGTTGGCTAGTGAGCCGGATCATGATTGGGTTTTCCTCATGCATGTGTTGTTTTAAATAAAAAAGACTGTTTCTATATAAAAACATGCATGATTATACCCTGCTGTTGTATGCTATTGATTATGATGCTAAGTCTACTCTCCTGCAGATTTACAGGTTGGGGTAGATATTGGTCCATAGTGCCAGGTGGAGGTTCTGTTGCGAGATGAAGACTTTGTAGTATAGTATTCATTGGTTTATACATGTATGTTGTACAGATGTTTAGTAGATTATTGTTTATGGTTAGATTTAAGTTTTTCGTCGATTATATGTTGTGTGATGATGTATGTATGGTTTGGAGTTTTTTCTTAGTGGATGTTTGGTTGGAGCTTAATTGATGGTTTTAACTATGTTGGATAATCTTTTATATAAGATTTTTGTTAAGGAAAGATGACGTAGCACCACTCCGAGCAGGTTAATTTACCTTCCGGGGAGTGAGGTGTTACATATTACGCTACCGCTTACCAGCCTTACTCGAAATAGAGTAAAGTATGAATGGACGCATAAATGTGAGCACAGTTTTAAGGAGCTTAAGTAAAGGTTGACTTCAGCACCAGTCCTAGCATTACTAAATGAAGGTGAAAATTTTGTGATTTACAGTGATGCCTCTCACCAAGGCTTGGGCTGTGTTTTAATGCATCATGGTAAGGTGATAGTTTATGCTTCACGCCAGTTAAAAGTTCGTGTGAAAAACTATCCCACACATGATTTAGAGTTGGCAGCCATTATTTTTGCACTGAATATATGATGACACTATTTATATGAAGAATCTTGTAAGATCTACACCGACCATAAAAGTTTGAAGTATAACTTCACTCAGAAAGAGCTCAACTTGAGGCAAAGGCGATGGCTTGAATTATTGAAGGACTACAATGTCGAGTTAATTTATCATTCGGGAAAAGCCAACGTTGTGGCCGATGCTTTGAGTAGGAAGTCTTCGGGAGGTAGCTCGGCGTCATTGACAGTTCAACATCAGTTAATGGAAGATTTGAGGAGGATGGATGTAGAATTAATATGACGTGGGGAAACAACCTTGTGTAGTCAGTTCACAGTGAGGCCGACCTTGTTGGAGAGAATCCGTGTGACTCAGCAGGATGATCTTCAATGCAAGAAGAATGTGGAAGAGTTGCACAAAGGAGAAGTTAAAGATTTCAGTATCAGTAACGATGGAGTTCTCGAATTCAGAGATCGGGTGTGTGTACCGGCCAGCAGTGAGCTAAGAAAAGAGATTTTGATCGAAGTTCATAGTTCTGGGTACAACATTCATCCGGGAGGTACTAAAATGTATAGAGATCTTCTAGAGTATTTTTGGTGGAACGACATGAAGCGGGATATAGCAAAATTCGTAGCCCAGTGTCTTACTTGTCAGCAAGTAAACATTGAACATCAAAAGCCGACAAGAAAGCTTCAACCATTACCACTACCTGAGTGGAAGTGGAAGAACATCACGATGGATTTTGTGTCTGGATTACCTCGTACGAGTAATGGACACGACGCAGTTTGGGTGATAGTGGACCGACTCACGAAGTCAGCTCACTTCATTGCGATCAAGATGACACATATCTTGGATCGTTTGACAAAGTTGTATGTGCGAGAGATTGTTAGACTTAATGGTTCACCTGTATCCATTGTTTCGGATCTTGATCCATATTTTGTCTCTAAGTTTTGGTGTGCTTTGCAGTCTGCTATGGGTACTCGGTTGGACTTTAGTTCAGCCTATCACCCGCAGACCGATGGACAGTCGGAGAAAACTATTCAGACGTTGGAGGATATGTTGAGAGCTTGTGCTTTGGAGTGGAAAGGTAATTGAGATGATCAATTACCACTGATGAAGTTTTCTTATAATAACAGTAATCATTCGAGTTTGGGAGTGGCACCGTACGAAGCATTGTATGGGCATAAATGTAGGTCCCCTCTGTGTTGGTATTAAGTTGGTGAGAGACAACTTCTTAGACCTGATCTAGTGGAAGATGCTACTCAAAAGATTGCCACTATTCGAAATAAGCTTTTAGCAGCTCAAAGTCGACAAAAGAGTTATGCCGATCTAAATAGGAGAGACTTAGAGTTTTTTGTTGGAGATATGGTATTTCTCAAGATTTCACCTTAGAAAAGAATCACTCGCTTTGGGAAGAAGGGAAAGTTGAGTCCCCGATATATGGGACCCTTTGAGATTTTAGACCGTGTTGGTGAGTTGGCTTATCGTGTGGCTTTGCTACCTAGTCTCACCGGGGTACATAATATGTTTCATGTATCGATGTTGAGAAAGTACGTCTATAGCCCGACGTCTGTGGTGGATTATAAGCCACTTCGAGTTCGTGAGAATTTGACCTATGAGGAACAACCTATACAGATTCTTGATACTAAAGATAAAGTTCTACGGAACAAGCAGATTCATCTCGTCAAGATCTTATGGCGAAATCATAAAGTAGAAGAGGCTACGTGGGA
>JAUTBS010403033.1:0-10067 GCA_032361285.1 Aequorea victoria | reverse complement strand
TGACGTGTGAACCATAGATTACATTGCTATTTCTTTTAAGCATGCATTGGATATCAGGCGAGTGAATTTACATGTTATGTACTTTTAATAAAATCTTTATATTCCCCAAATTATGTTGAAAAGGAAAAATGCATATGTTTTAAATACTTTCAAATGATATTGTATGATATAAACTTGCAAATTCATGGTACAAATATATTACAAGTTTTTCCTATATATATGGTGCGATTATGAGATATGATTTTTGGGAATAAAAATTTCAGGGAAAAGCCTCTACGGAGGTGACTCTTGTAACATCCCGTATTTTCAAAAGAAAATATTAAAGAAAATTAATCCAGTTTAAGGCCCAAAGAGAGGTCTTGTTTGGTTTATGGCCAAGAGGAAGGATGAAGTTAAATATAAATATAGAAATGACCCAATTATTTAATTGAAATATTAATGAGAACTAATTCTTAAATCTCAAATCAAGAAGGACTTAAGTACATTTTGCAAAAGTGTTTTAATCTCAAAGATCAGAATATATGCAATTAGAGGATTAAGATGTGCGTATCGGAGTGTTTGCAAAGAGGGGCTGTTGTAGGGTATTAAACCCCAAATCTCTGTGTTGTCCCATCACTCTATAAAACCATCATTCCTGATGGGGAGTGGATGAGTTGTGTAATCTACATTCTCTCTCTCAGACAGAGAATCCCTCTTGGGAGAAGTCTATATTCTTGAGAGAGAGAGAGAGGGAAAAGACGTTGTGAGAAAGTTCATGAAAGGAGAGAGAAGATTCATGGAGAAGAAAAAGTCTTGGTACAAAGGGTGCAAAGGATCTCACACTAGAATTGGAAGAGGAGAAGAGGAGAAAAAAAGGAGCATTGAAATCTCTAAGGAGTTCATGGAAATGAAGATAACCAAACATTTTTGGGAGTGGGTTTTGGGTGTACAAGACCCAGTAAGGAGCGATCAGTGGAGAAAGGAGCTCGATCTATGATCTTCTTTGAAAGGTATGTTTCGATCTCTTTTTTGTTGGGGAAGGAAAATCCCCTGTTATGTTTAAGAGTTTATAGTTCATGCATATAGATGGATTTTTCTTGTATCCACTCTTGGATATATTAATGGAGAAAATATAGAGTTTAATGTGTTAATAAATCATATAGATGACCTTTTGGAGGTGTTGGAATTGTTTATGTTTGGGTGTTGGGGGAGCAAGAGGATGGATGTGGTATTCCTTAAGAGTTTTGGACCTAAAAACACATTTTTCCCCCAAATAGAGCCTTAAGACAGAGCTTCGAAAAATAGAGCACCATTTTTTGTGCTGGTGAGTCAACCCACGAGAACTGGTGAGTCGACCCAAGAGGATGTGTCCTCTCTATATCTCCCAGGTGAGGAGATGAGTCGACCCATGCGAGCTGTGATTCGACCCAAGTGGTGGAAGCTCTCGGTAGTTTTATCAGGCGAGAGCCTGAGTCGACCCAAGTTTCATGGGTGTCAACTCAGGGGGTTTTACTCTCGGTAGTTTTAACAGGTGGGGTCGTGAGTTGACCCAGGTGTGATGTGAGTCAACCCAACCTTAGCCCCTGGGCGTGAGTCAACCCAAGTCTTGTTTGTGTTGACCCAGGTTGGTGCCCAGCACGCGCGTGAGCTAATATATGTCGACCTTTGCCTCGACCCAACCCATCTGTGAGCATCCTGAGTCGACCCAAGTGGTCTGTGTGTCGACTCAAAGTGGATGACTCTCGGTTTTCTTCTTCAGGCAGGAGCGTGTGTCGACCCAGTGGTGTGGTGTGTCGACCTTGAGGCCTTTTAGTCAACCCAATCCAAGTTTGAGTCGACCCAAAGTGGCAAAGCAGCTTTCTTCTAGCTGTGTTTTAGGGCCTTTGTGGCTACTTTTGGCCGTGGATTTCTTCATGAAAGTTATAGATAATGTTCATGTCTAGTCCCAAAATACTTAACAGAATTTATTATAAACGTTTAACACATAAAAAGGAATTTACCAAGTATGGTAGGATGGAAAAATCTTTAATAAATAAAGATGTAATGTTCAAAGTGGAACGAGGGATCATAAGATAATTATGGGGTCTAAGAAATAAGATCTTAGGATGCATATGAGGTATGAGTTGGTACTCATTCATGAGTTGTGATGTTTTTAGGTCTCAGAAGATAACCGTGGACGGTGGAGCGACATCTCATGTTTGAAGAGGTGATCCTTGAGATACAGATATCAGGTGAGTGTGACTAGCCAAATCATAATGATTATCATGTTGTGAAATGTTTTATATGCACCTATGAGCATGATTTTCTACATGCATTATGTTATGCATTTATCATCATGTTTGAAAGAAGTTTGTGAAAAGTGTGTTGTGAGCATGTGTGGCTCATATTTCTAAAATATATATGTTTCTCTTTCCTTATAAAGAGTGTGAGCATGTATTTCTTGTGTGGTTGGAAAAGTAGTTTTTTTATAAAAAGAACCTGAGCACGAGTTGCTTGTATGTGTATGGAGACATTTTCTATATATGTATCATTTTGTCAGAAAGTGCCAAGTTAAGCAGGTAACCATCCCGAGCCCAAAGGTGATGAGGTTATAGTAGCCATAGTGGCATTGCACCTACCACTAGTGATATAATGAGTGGCCCTCATACTCGCCACTCTAAAAATAAAGTGCGTTCTAGTGAGAAAACGGTACTGTCGGAACTCCTGGTCGTAACGTTAAACGACTACTTGGGCACTAGATGAAGTATGTGTGTGTGTGCTAGTGAGCACGTATGTATTGCTATTAAGCATTTACATGTTTGGCTTTTTAGTTTTGGGTTTAGAAATCTAATTATGTTTTTCTAAACGGGTTGTGGGCCGTAGGGCCAGTTGTAAGCTTTTGAAGCTATGTTGGGCCGTTGGGCTAGTTGTGATATATTATATCATAGTATTTTGTTTGTGCCGTTGGGCTAGTTATGCATGTTGTCCATGTATGTTTCATCATAAACATAAGATGGATCATAGGGGCAGGTTTGAAATGTTTTGCATATCATGGAGGTTTGGCCATAGAGTTGTGTGTGTGAAAAGGTTTAAAAGTATGTTTAAATTTTTTGAGTTGTCATTGGATCGTGAGTAAAAGCATGAGTGTTTTGATAAACTGTATGTGTTAGCTAGTGAGCCGGATCATGAGTGTGTTTTATTATGCATGTGTTGCTTTATTAGAAAGTGTTGTTTCCATAAGAAAACATGTATGATTATACTCTGTTGTTGTATGCTTTTGATTACGATGCTAATTCCACTCTCCTGTAACCGTTGTGGTTACAGATTACAGCTTGGGGTAAATGTAGGTCTATAGTGCCAGGTGGAGGTTCTGATGTGAGAAGAAGACCTTTTAGTATAGTCTTCTGTTGGTTTGTACATATATGTTGTACGGATATTTAACAGATTACATTTATAGTTGGACTCTAGTCTTCTGTTGTTTAGTAGTTGCATGGTTTTTTATGTACAGATGGAGGTTCACTTAGTGGTCTGTTTGGATGGAGTTATTTGATGGTTTCTTTTATTATTATGGATGATGCATGATGGAAGATGCAGTGTGCATCATAACCGTTTAAGAGAGGTTATATGAAGTGAGCCGACGTAGAACCACTCCTAGCGGGTTTAATTATCCTCCGGGGAGTGGGGTGTTACAACACTAGCCAGCTACGGAATAGACTCAGTCTAAATCTCATGGTGACTCTTGTTGACTCAACGGTGAAGAGATAGTTCGGGTGTATCTAGTGACCATAATAGGAATCGTTTAAGGAACAAACCTATGAGCCAACTTGTGGTGACTCAATTACGATATTGGATCCAATGGGTCGAGGCTGTCCTGAGTTATGATGTGGCATTATTATGTACAGGCTGTTCCTGTGGCATTTGATTTGATTTCTTCCACTCTATGATTAGCATATCGTTATACCATTATTATTATAATATAAACACTGTTATGTCTAATGATTTTAAGACACAACTGTTATCCAGTTGAGATTTTGCTGACTCGCATTGATGACGAGACCAAATGGAAAAAGATAAATATATTTTGAATGAAATGATGGGTTGAATGATCACCCTTTTGAAATGAAATGATGGGTTGAATGATCGCCCTTGGAAATGAAATGATGGGTTGTGTGATCGCCCTTTTTTGATATTACTGCATATATTATGCCATGGTTATGTTTAAAGTACAAAGATATTTGAATCCCCTATTTTGAATTGTATCCTATTATGCATGTTTTCATTCACCAACTTTACCTGACGTTCTACTATAATATTTCAGGTAATCAAGGAAGAAGCTAGATGATAGACTCGATAGCTTCAAGGGGATCTATGAATAAAACCTCTAGGACATGCAATTTATTTTTGCTTTTGCATTGAATAAAGAGTTATTATCATGAATTATTAGAATAATATATATTATTGAGACATCATGGGTTGTTGTCCAATTTTGATTATATTAGATTTTAACTGATTAAATCCTTGGTATTAAGATCTTTTAGCATATTGTTACCTAATTGTTAATTAAGGCTTATTTGGTTCATTGGGTTAAAGCCAATATTCATGGCCGGTCACATTTCCCAAATTGGGGTGTGACAAATTTGGTATCAGAGTACAATTTTTAAAAAATATTACATCATGTCATTAGTAGAGGTCTGGATCCCTAAAGTTCTATGTTGTGAGTATTTGATAGTAGATTAATGAAACATTATTTTATATGTTTTTATTCCACATTGACCATCAGTGAGATGGCTCACCCGGGACGTAATGTGAATTCGAGATAGGCGACTATAGAGGAGACACAAGAGGAGCATACCCCTGGCACTACTCCTGTACTTACAGAAATCGTAATGTCTCCAGCAGCCCCAGCTACTCCAGTAGCAACAACAGTTTCGGAAGCCCCAGCTGCCCCAGTTGCTGAGGGAGCTCTTCAGGCTCTCCAAGCCCTAGTGAGCATGATTGTTGGGCAACAAGGTCAACTAAGAGTGGTTAGCACATATAGACCGATGAGCTTGGATAGAGGCTCAGTGTTCAAGAAATTCTTGAAAGCACACCCTCCGACCTTCAAGGGGGCAACTAATCCTGATGACGCAGAAACATAGAAGCTACGCATAGAGAAGATCTTCGAACGGTTGGGTTGCTCAGATGAACATAAAGTATCATTGGAAACCTACGTGTTTGAAGGACAAGCTGAGCACTGGTGGCGCATGGTAAAATGCTAGTATGAAGGGAGAGAACGTGAACTTGTCTGGACAATGTTCCTAGCATTGTTCGATGACAAGTACTACCCGGTGGCGATCAAAAAGCAGAAACAAGTTGATTTCCTGATGTTGGAACAAAAGGAAATGACGGTGGCAGAATATGAGGCAAAGTTTGTTGAGTTGTCCAGATTCGCACCACAGTACATTGTTAAGGATAAAGATAAAGTTGTATTTTCGAGAGATGTCTACGCCCGGCTATTCGTAGTAGGGTTTCATTGTTTGAGGCGAAGACCTTGACATAGTTGGTGACGAAGCCTCTTTTAGCAGAAAAGAGTCTCGATGATGCACAGAAAAGTAGGGAGCTACAACCTAAGAGATTTAGAGACTCGAAGCTAACATGGAATAATTCTTGAGGCAACAACCCAGCCAAGAAGGCTTACACGCCAAATCAACCACAGGTTCAGGCTAATGGGAATTCAAGACAACAGATCTGGAATCCGTGCAACCAATGTGGGAAGGACCATTCTCGTGGGCATTATTGTGATGGTACAACAAAGATGTGTTTCAATTATGGTAAGACAGGCATGTCCTCTTATTGCCAAAATAAAAGAATGGGAGAACAACTGGCTCAACAGTCTTCTCAGAATCAGAAGTAACCTGCACGTAACAATGTTCCAGCTCAAGGTCAGTGCAATCTACTAGGAGAACAGAGGCAGTCTGCAGTCAGCAGGACACAAGGTCAAGGTGCAGTTACTCAGGGGCGTGTTTTTGCTGTTACTCGTGATGAGGCAGAAGCTTTACCATCTGTGGTGCAAGGTACTATCATCATATCATTTGTACCTGCTAGAACTCTTATATATTCTTGTTCTTCGCATTCTTTTACTTCACCTGAGTTCTTGCATTGTCTATCTGTTACGGTAGAACCTTTAGATGTTTACCTCCCTGTGTCCACTCCTATTGAGGACACACTTTTGCTGTATGAGATATGTCGTCTTGGAGTAGTGGAGTTTGATGATAAGATGCTGCCAGTAGATCTCATTTCTCTATCCATTTATGACTTTGATGTTATCTTGGGCATGGATTGGCTTTTCAAATATCATGCGACTGTAGATTGCTATTACAAGAGAATAGTTTTAAACATACCCCGCCAACCTATGTTCTTCTTTCAGGAAGACGTAAGGTTACTTGTTCTTCATGCAAATCGGATGATGAGAAAGAGTTGCGAAGGTCTTTTGGCTTGTATTGTAAGCACCAAGGTGCCAACGATGGAATTGGATGAGCTTCCTATTGTAAGGGAATTCCCGGATGTCTTCCCCGAGGATTTACCTCGTATTCCTCTGGATCGTGAGATTGAGTTCATGATCGATCTTCTACCTAGTACTACCCCGATCTCTAAGCCATCGTACAGGATGGTACCCTTAAAGCTAAGGGAGTTGCAGGCACAGTTCCAAGAGCTGTTGGATAAGGGTTTTGTTAGACCCAGTGTTTCACCGTACGGAGCTCCAGTGTTATTTGTAAAGAAAAAGGATGGTTCAATGCAGTTATGCATTGACTACAGGGAGTTGAATAAGGTTACTATTAAGAATAGGTACCCTCTGTCGTGCATTAATGATTTGTTCAATCAATTACAAGGTTCTCAAGTGTTCTCCAAGATTGACTTGCGATCCGGTTATCACCAACTAAAAGTTAAGGAGGCATACATTTCGAAGAAAGCTTTTAGAACTCGATATGGCCACTATGAGTTCTTTGTTATGCCTTTTGGTTTGACCAATACTCCAGCGGCATTCATGAATTTGATGAATCAGGTTTTCAAACCACAGTTTGATCGCTTTGTAGTAGTATTCATTGATGATATTCTGATCTACTCCAAAAGCAAGGAGGAGCATGAGGAACATTTACGAGAAATCTTTTAGACTCTTAGGGAGAAGAATTTGTATGCAAAGTTCAGCAAGTGTGAATTCTCGCTGGACAGTGTGTATTTTCTTGGCCATGTGATTTGTAAGAATGGAGTATCTGTGGATAGTACCAAGATTGAGGCTATTATTAATTGGCCGCAACCAACTTTAGTGACTGAGATACGTAGTTTCTTGGGACTGACAAGCTATTATCGACAATTTATGAAAGGATTTTCTCGTATTGCCCTGCCGCTTACCATCCTTACTCGGAAAGGAGTGAAGTATGAATGGACGGATAAATGTGAACACAGTTTTCAGGAGCTTAAGCAAAGATTAACTTTTGCACTAGTTCTAGCATTACCAACTGAAGGTGGTAATTTTTTGATTTACAGTGATGCCTCTCACCAAGGCTTAGATTGTGTTCTGATACAGCACGGTAAGGTGATAGCTTATGCTTCACACCAATTGAAAGTTCATGAGAAGAACTACCCCACGCATAATTTAGAGTTGGCAGCCATTATTTTTGCATTGAAGATATCGCGACACTATTTATATGGGGAATCCTGTGAGATCTATACCGACCAAAAAAGTCTAAAGTATATCTTCACACAGAAGGAGCTCAACTTGAGACAAAGACGATGGATAGAATTGTTGAAGGATAACGATGTCAAGATACTATATCGTTCGGGAAAAGCGAACGTTGTGGCCAATGCTTTGAGTAAGAAGTCTTCAGAAGGTACCTCGGCGTCATTAACAGTTCAACATCTCTTAGTGGAGGACTTGAGGTGGATGGATGTAGAGATTATATAACATGGACAAACGGTCTTGTGTAATCAGTTGACAGTAAGGCCGACCATGCTAGAGATAATCCGTATGGCTCAATAAGATGATCTTCAATGCAAGAAGAATGTGAAAGAATTGCAGAAAGAAAAGGTTAAGAATTTCAGTATCAGTGACGATGGAGTTGTAAAATTTAGAGATCGGGTGTGCGTACCTGCCAGCAGTGAGTTAAGAAAAGAGATTATGATCGAAGCTCATAGTTCTACGTACAATATTCATCCGGGAGGTACTAAGATGCATAGAGAAATTTTAGGGCATTTCTAGTAGAACGGCATGAAACGGGATATAGCAGAATTCGTAGCGTACTGCCTTACTTATCAGCAAGTAAAGACTGAACATCAGAGATCGGCGGGAAAGCTTCAACTATTATCACTACCTGAGTGGAAGTGGGAGAACATCATGATAGATTTTGTGTCTGGATTACTTCGTACGAGTAATAGACACGATGCAGTTTGGGTGATAGTGAACCGACTCACGAAGTCAACTCACTTCATTGCGACCATGATGACACATAGCTTGTATTGTCTGGCACAGTTGTATGTGCGAGAGATTGTTAGACTACATGGTTCATCTATATCTATTGTTTCGGATTGTGATCCACGTTTCATCTATAAGTTTTGGGGTGCTTTGCAGTCTACTATGGGTACTCGGTTGGACTTCAGTTCAGTTTATCACCCCAAATCGATGGACAGTCAGAGAGAACCATTCAGACATTGGAGGATATGTTTAGACCTTGTGCGTTAGAATGGAAAGGTAATTGGCATCATCAGTTACCACTGATGGAGTTCTCTTACAATAACATTTATCATTCGAGTTTGGGAGTAGCACCGTATGAAGCTTTGTATGGGCAAAAATGTAGGTCCCCTTTGTGTTGATACGAAGTTGGTGAGAGACAACTTTTTGGACCAGATTTGGTGGAAGATGCGACTCAAAAGATGGTCACTATTCGGTATAAGCTTTTACCAACTCAAAGTCGACAAAAAAGTTATGCCGATTTACGTAGAAGAGATTTAGAGTTCTCTGTTGGAGATATGGTATTCTTCAAGGTTTCACCTTGGAAATGAATCATTCATTTTTCCTAGAAGGGGAAGATGATTCCCTGATATATTAGACCTTTTGAGATCTTAGACCGTGTTTGTGAGGTTTTTTATCGTGTGGCCCTGCCACCTAACCTCGCCGAGGTACATAACGTGTTTCATGTATCGATGTTGAGGAAGTACGTCTATAACCCGACACATGTGGTGGATTATAAGCCACTTCGAGTTTGTGGGAATTTGACCTACGAGGAGCAACCTATTCAGGTTCTTGATACAAAAGATAAAATTCTACGAAACAAACATATTAGTCTCATCAAAATCTTATGGCGAAATCATAAAGTAGAAGAGGCTACGTGGGAAGGCGAAAATGAGATTCGCGAATGTTATCCTCATTTGTTTCCTCAAGGTTAGTGTTATAATTTCGAGGACGAAATTATTTTAAGGGGGAAAGAATATAAAATCCGGTATTAATTTTTTTTAAAAAAATAAAAATAATAAATAAATTAAATTAAAACAAACAAACAAATTAATAATATAATTAAATAAAGAAATAAAAAGATTCTAAAATATTAAGTTAATAAAAGATACTAAGACTTTAAAATATGTTATTATAATTTAATAAGGGAAGAAGAAACAACAAAAGAAAATAAAATAAAAGGAAAGTTTGCCTTGCATGTGGGGTACAGCTGCTGGCTGAGATGTATTAAGAAGATGAGAAGAATTGAAAAATAGAATTAAGCGATAGCATGTGATCCCTAACCTCTTACTGGGCAATCCATTATAAAAAAGGAGACTTCTTCCCTCTCAGAAACCCATCTCTCTCAGTTATCCTTTCTGTAAACCCTATCCTCTCTCGATTCCCTCTCCCTCGGGAACCACTGCCAGCAGCCACCGCCGCTGCCACCACAACGGGCTATCACCACTACCAACGTTGGCGTTGCCACCACAGGGCACCGCCGTCATTATCATCATCATCATTTTCTGGGTGATCACAGGTTAAGACAACCAAACACCCTCTGTGTCAGTTTTTACACAGATAGATATATACATATATATATATATATATATATATATATCACAAAGTTATTAATTAGGTTGTT
>JAUTBS010403011.1:0-10068 GCA_032361285.1 Aequorea victoria | reverse complement strand
TCGGAGGGTCCCAAGAGAGAGAAACAGAGGCTCGAGTGATAAAACTTGACTCTTAACAAAAGAAAAAGGTCAGACAACAACCTAACGATGATGAATCCTGGGGCGACCTCATAGGGTCCCGGGAGAGAAAAAAGAGGCTTGGGTGATGAATCCCGACTCGTAACAAAAGAAAATGGTCGAACAATAGCCCTGTTGGGGCCCGGTTTAACATAAACCCAATCCCCTCGTTATGACCCAGGCCCATAGAATATGAATCGGGTCAGGTAAATAAGAAGAAGAAGTGGTATGTTTCCCAGTTTAACATAAACCCAATCCCCTCGTTATGACCCAGACTGAATGATGATTAGGTGATGATGCCCGAGCATTTAATACGTCTTCAATAGGCATTGAATGCACGTCGAAACACAATCAATGTGCAGTTAATAGGCACATGGTTCATATTATCATCATGACTACTCTACCGCCACCATCATGGCTGCTCTACCTGCGCAGAGCTAGGCTCATCATGGAATAGATCGACAACATGGATGATGACATCATGACAAGGACAATCTGTCCCCTCAAGGCCTCAATATTGCCTATAAATATGAAGGTTCATGTGTTAACAAAGGTGTGTAAAATTTTACTCTCTCAATATACACTAATCTCAAAGAATTCATTAAACTCCACTTTTGTTTTAGTTGAGCTTCTCTTTGCTAACTTAGTCATCAGAGGGGGATTCAGGCGAGAATACCCTGTCGGGCAGTGTCTGTGTTCTTCTTCTGTAGGGCTGAGCATCCATATAAGGAGCAGATCCTAGCTTGGTTTGATCATATCCAATCTATACAAACACTGTGAGTTTGTTGCTCACACATTTGGCATCGTCCGTGGGAATTTTCTTTCTTCAACCAGACAAGCTTGACAGTCCTTCATGGCATCTCCATCCAAAATAGGTTCGGAAGGAGACGACCGGTCCAGTCAATAGCACATCCTCATAAACAAAGTATCAACAAGAAAATTGGCCAAGCAACAAGACAAGGGGCCCGTACAACAAACACCTAAATGTCTTAAAAAGACGTTTAACCAAGAGGCAACCTTTAACCAAATGAAGAATGAAACTGCCGAGTTAAAGGCCGCATTACAGCTCCACCAACCAAAGAAGGGCCTACTGGAGGATGATGCCACCAGTAGGCACAACCCTGCTCACTATAAGGTCCGGCCCCCTCCTTCACCGAGGAAGACCCTAGACCCTCGCACAAGCCAAATACAACAGTAAGGAAAATTAGCCCCAAGACTATCTCGGCCAAGCCAGGTCCAACAAGGAGAAGGGTTATCCCCAAGGCTTTCTCAAAGAGAAGGGACTAACACCGGGGAAAACAATCATCTCCTCTCAACACAATGGAGCACCGATGAGCAATCTTATACCAGCTCATCTCGGTGAAGCAATAGCTCTCAAACAATGAACCCTGAAGGAAAAATAACCAAAGTGGTGAATACTCACCACTCGAGGAGGTTGCCAGCCACAACTCCTCGGCCGAGCAGAATGGCCTATGTAGCCCTAGGACTGAGCCATCAAGGATTTATCACGACCAGCCCGACAATACCGCCGAGCACAAATACAGGATTGCTCCTCTCTACACCGTTCTCTGCTCGGATTGAGTCTTTAGTACCCTCGAAGAGTTTCTCCCTCCCAAAGTTCACTCCTTACGATGAAAAGACGAACCCAAATATGTATATCAGTCATTTTTGGCAGATGATGACATTACGGAGCAGCAAAGACACCTTAATGTGCAAGATTTTTCCATCCAGCGTGAGAGAGACAGGATTGAGTTAGTTTGGCAAATTATCCACCTCTTCCATCAACAGTTGGGGAACTAGCCACCGCATTCATGGAACACTTCATCATTTGCACTAAAACTCCAAAGGATATTGACGCTCTCGTGGCCCTCAGGAGAGGCAAGAAGGAATCTTTGCGAATATACATTACCAAATATTGGAAGATCTATAACAAAATCGAGCACTGTAATAAGGAAATGGCAGTGGCTACCTTTTGCTTAGGGCTTCCCCTAGGTAGCGAGTTTAGGGGCGCCTTAACAATAGAGCCTCCCAGGAGTATTGTCGAGCTGATGAGAAAAGTAGAGCAGTACGTTCGCAAGGAGGAGGAGATAGGAATAACCAAGCTAGAGGGGGTAGGGTCAAGCCCAAAGAGGTCCAACGCTTAGATTGGGGAAAGCGGGTCAAAATGCTCAAGGGCGGAGGCTGGCCGAACAGATTATCTCGGTTCCTCCAGAAATGACGGTGGCTATAAAAATACAAAGATAGCCGTAAATACCATATTCAGAGATCCTATATATAAAATGCTCCCCTAGATACGAGAGAAACCCTACTTTCAATGGTCGACAAAAATGCCCGAAGCCTCTGTCCAGGCAACGATCAGAGACGGCATCAGATGGAGATGCTCCTATCACAAGGAGAGGGGACACCACATAGAGCACTACTATGCCTTCAAAAGGCATTTAGAGGATCTGGTGTGCTAGGGGCATCTCAAGGAATTCATCAACAATCAAAGCTCGACGGGGACTAGAAACAACAACCAGAGAGGATGGGATGCTCCTCCAGCTATCCCAAATCGGGGTGACATCGCTGTGATCCACAGGCTGATGGATCACGGTCAGAGAAATGGCCTCAGAGGTCAAGTCCAGAAGGCTCGGCACCACCAAGCAGTGATGGCTGTCCAGACTAGCAGGGGGTTGAGGTCCAGCAATAAGAGAGCCAAGATAGCCTTCACCAAGGAAGACTCGGACATGGTTTAGCACCTGTACAACGATGCCTTGGTCATAACATTGAATATGGACGGGTTCAATGTTAAATGAATCTTAGTTGATCAGGGAAGCTCGACCGAGATCATGTACTAGGAGCTTTTCAAAAAGCTCAGTTTGAGTGAGAAGGATCTGACGCCATCACTCACCCCCTTGGTAGGATTTAATTCCCAAATAGTGTGGCTATTGGGGAGGGTGACGCTTCCAATCAAAGTTGGATCCATCATGATTGAAACTGGCTTCCTCATGGTGGACGTTCCTTCAGCCTACAACGCAATAGTGGGTCGATCATGGCTACACGAGATAAAAGTTGTACCATCCACTTATCATCAGATGTTGAAATTCCCCACATAAGAGGGCGAGGACGTAATTTATGGTGACCAAATCACTTCCAAGAATTGCTTTGTGGCCGTACTGAAGCGTAAGCGTCCTACGGGGCAGGTGCAATTAGTGGAGATCCTGAACCAACCAGTGCTCGAGGATGTCAACACTAGGGCCAAGGAAAAAGCTATAGAGGACCTTCCTACCATACTGATTACTAGGGCTAACCCCGAAAGATTCTTCTTAATTAGTTCTTCCATGGATAAGGAAGAAAAGGCCCAAATGGTGAAATTCCTACATACCAACATTTAGGTCTTTTCCTGGACACCTTACAAGATGCCGGGGATTGACCCCCTATTCATTCATTACCAACTCAATGTTGGCCCGGCATGCAGGCCAGTCCAGTAACGAAGCAGGAGGTTGGCTCCTCGGCAAACTAAAGCTGTGGTGAAATAGGTGGCTAGGCTACTCGAAGTCGAGGCCATTAGAGAAGTCCATTACCCAGACTGGCTATCCAATATAGTGGCCGTGAAGAAAAGACAGGATAGTGAAGGGTTTGTGTAGACTTCACCAACCTCAACAAAGCTTGTCCCAAAGACAGCTTTCCTATTCCCAAGATAGACCAACTAGTGGATTCAACGACAGGACATGCACGGATGAGTTTCCTCGATGCCTATCGAGGTTATTACCAGATTGCAATGTTTGGTCCCAACTAGGAAAAGACTACCTTCATCACCCCTAGGGGAACCTGTTGTTATAAGGTCATGCCTTTCAACTTAAAGAATGTGGGGGCAACTTATCAAAGAATGATCACCAAAATATTTAGAGGTCTGATGGGTCGAACTATGGAGGCTTACATTGATGACATGGTCGTCAAAACCAAATAGTCAGGCAGTCATATAGCCAACTTAGAGGCCGCATTTAACATTCTGAAGCAGCATAAGCTATGACTAAATGCCTCCAAATGCGCATTCGGTGTCGGTTCGAGTAAATTCCTCAGCTTTTTGGTCACTCATAGAGGCATCAAGGTCAATCCCGATCAGATCAGCGCACTTCAAGCCGTTCAAAGGCCTAAATTAGTGAAGGAAGTATAAAAGTTGACAGGCATGGCCGCGACCTTGAATTGCTTCATTAGCTGATCCTCGGACAAATGCCAACCATTTTTCCAGGTACTAAAGAAACACGTGGGGTTTCTTTGGACCGATAAGGTTGATCAAGCCCTGGAAGCTCTAAAAATATATCTCACTGAACCACCTCTCCTATCTACTCTCATTGCCGATGAAGTTCTTTATTTATACATCGCCGTGTTCTTACATGCGGTGAGTGGTGTTCTCGTACGAGTTAACGGCCGTAATCATCAACCGGTTTATTATGTCTGTAAAACAGTTTCAGATGCTAAGACTCGGTATCTTCCATTGGAGAAACTCACATACACCCTGGTCATAGCATCCCAGAAGCTAATACAATACTTCCAAGCTCATCCCATTACAGTCATAACTGAATACCCATTGAAGGCTCTTCTTGGGAAGGAAGACCTTACAAGTCGGATATCCAAATGGGCCATTGAGCTTGGTGAACATCACATCTTATATGAGCCACGAAATATCATTAAAGCTCAAGTCCTAGCAGATTTCCTCGCTGAATTTGTTCCTTAAGACACGATATCTATCTCGGTCGAGGGTACAACCTCGACTGATCTAGAGAGGGCATCCGTCGGGCCTAGCTCGACTGATGAGGGGACCGAGGTGGTGCTCTCGAACAATGGGCCAGAACTTTTAGCTGAGGCCTAGAAGCTTCAAGTAGATGGGGCGTTAAATGGCTTGGGGGCAGGAGCTGGAATTGTGCTCACCTCTCCCGAAGCGATTATGCTGGAACAGTCTCTCAAATTCGGCTTCTATGCCTCCAACAACGAGGTCGAATATGAAGCCCTATTGTCCGGTCTACGGGCAGCAAAGAGACTATATGTAATCGAGCTGACGGTGTATAGTGAGTACCAGTTAGTGGTAAACTAACTGACTGGGCTTTACGAGGCTCACGATGATAGAATGTCTAGATACTTGGCAAAAGCCAAGAAAGAGCTTTCCACTTTTAAAGCATTCGGTATAAAGCAAATAGGCAGAGAACTCAACATCCATGCCGACGCTTTGGCATCCCTTGCCTTGGCATCATCTTTGGGCTATCCATGGGTAATCACCATTGACTTTCTGCCCAGACCAAGCATAGAAAGGGAACAAGGCCGAACATATGTCCTCCCTGCTGAGTTAAGCCCATGCTGGATGAATCTTATTACGTCTTTCACCAAGACTGACCATTTGCTAACCGATAAAAGAGAGGCACACAAAATTAGAGTGAAGGCTGCTTGCTTCTGCCTCTCACCAACAGACAAGCTATATTGAAGATCATTCACTGGTCTGTACCTTCTATGCGTACATCTAAATTTAGTAGAAGACTTGTTGTTTGAAATCCACTATGGAATTTGTGGCAGTCATACTAGGGGCAGGTCCCTAGCACACAAGGCAATCACACACAGATATTTGTGGTCGTATATGCAAAAGGACGCCAAACAATATGTCAAAAAATGTGAGAAGTGTTAAAAGTTTGCTTCTCTTATACATCAGCCCACTGGGGAGCTTTCACCTCTCACAAGCCCTTATCCATTCACGCAATGGGGGTTAGATATTGTGGGGGCCCTACCTAGAGCCATGAACAATAGAAGGTTTATCATAACTACCACAGACTACTTCACAAAGTGGGTTGAGGCCGAACCCGTGGCTAATATCAGGGAAGTTGAGATAAAAAAGTTTATCTGGAAGAATATTATTACGAGGTTTGGCATTCCAAGAGCCCTTATCTCGAATAACGGAACCCAATTTGATGGAAGAATCTTTTGAACGTTCTTATCAGAAATGGACATACACTTTTACTATTCTACTCCGACATAACCACAATGCAACGGCCAAGTAGTAGCTTTCAATAAAACCATACTGGATGAAATAAAGAAGCGGTTAGAGTAGGCAAAGGACAAATGGGTTAATGAACTCCCCAGCATCCTATGGCATATCGAACCACACCTTATCGCGCAACTAGGGAAACACATTGTTCTATGACTTATGGAACGAAGGCTATAATTCCATTAGAAATCAGTCTTCCTACCATGAGGACCGACTCGTTTACCCCGGAGAGCAATAATGAAATCCTAGCCAAGGAATTGGATTTAGCTGAAGAGCGACGAGAAACTACTTTGATAAGAATACAGACATATCAGTAAGAAATGGCGAAGGAGTACAATAAAAAGGTCAAGCTCCGACTTTTCGATCAAAGAGACCTGGTACTCAGAAAAGTGATGGGCAACACAAAGGTGCCGACAGAAGGAAAGTTGGGTGCCAATTGAGAAGGATCATATACTGTACGGTCAATCGTCGGCACATGAGCTTATCATTTAGAGGACAGCAGCGGTAGAGCCATCCCTCGGCCATGGAATAGAGCCAACTTACGTTTTTTCTACCATTAATGTAACTTGGTCGCGCATCACAATAAAATAGAGTTTATTCAGCAATCTATCTTACAATGTTGAAAACAACCAAACTAGAACAGTTCATGCCATATTATTACCGAACTAGAATAGTTCGTGCTCCATAGGAGTTTAGTACAACTCCTAGGGTTAGTACGGTGCTACAGTTGAATTAGAACAGTTCGTGCCTTATTATTACCGAACTAGAATAGTTTGTGCCCCACAAGAGTTTAGTACAACTCTCAGGGTTAGTACAGCTCCGTAGCCAAACTATAATAGTTCGTGCCTTTTAGGGTTATAACCCCTACAGAAGATGGAGCTCGGTATTATGCCGAGAGACATGGTAATTTATCATTTTGCTTTATTATGCCGAGATACATGATTATTTATCATTTTGTTGAAACGAAACATTTCTTATGAGTTCATACAATTCTGGATAAGCACAATGATTACACAGAGTAAAAGTACAGATCACAAGTAGATGGAAAGAATGCATAAATTTTTATATAAATAAATGTGCCTAAAGGCTTACAAAGGGGATGCCGACCTTTGCAAGTTCTGAGAGGATCACAACTCAATTACGTCTGTAGGATCCCCATTGGTCAGTTGGTTGGCAGCAGCAAGGACGAGAATGGCGTCTACTAGGGCATTCAGTGGTAGCAGCTCGACAATTGTTAGAGGAATGGGCTCACCGGTGCATGGGTCCTCCAGGATGGCAGCCCAGAGAAGGGACTCCTTAGGAACCTCGGCCTTAGTGAGACCAGCCCAGTATCTTGTGTAGAGGACCTCGACCTTGATCTTATGAACCTCGGTGAGATTGGTCTGCAGAGTCTCATCCCAGCCAACCTGCCACATTTGGTTGTCACACTCCTGTTGAGCAGCGTCGACCTCGGCTTGGGGAAGTCAACTGGCCTCCAATTGAGAGTTGACGTTGGCTAGCTGGGTCTTCAAGGTTTCCACCTCAGCCAGCAGAGCCTTTACCGTCTGCATCTCGGCCACCGAAATTGTGGCCTGGCTCTTAAGGTCTTTGACTTGGAGGAAGAGTGGGGCTTTCTCATCCTCCAGGGACTTTGTTTTTAGCTTCTCAGCCTCGAGAACCTTCTCGGCCTCCAATAGAGCTGTCTTCTCAGTATCTCGGTCAATCAACGTCCTCCTAGCCAAGTTCCGCAGACTGCGAAAGTTGGTAGCGAGGGAGTGGATGCACTGGATCACCTGCACAAAATAGTTCAAAAACCCATCAATAATCTAATAAGGCATTTTAAATGGAATAAAGGATAATAAGTAAAGAAATAAGATCTTACCCCGATCAATAGTTGTAATGCTCATCCATAACGATCAAGCTCATCGAGGGCTTCATGCTCGGCCATGTCCCCTAGTAGGAACAAGGCTCTCGCCACCTCGTAGGCAACACTAGGGTCGGTGCTGCTTCTGGCCGAGGTGGTGAGAGGTTAGCCGTCCAATATCATGGACGGAGCCTAGATCTCTTCGAAGGCTTATTGGGATTGGGAGGCTGAGATACCCTCGCTGGTGGCCTCGGGCTCTTTCATTTTTTCGTTTGGATCTCACCAGGTTGGTAACTGGATCTAGGAGCTCGTTGAAAGGAGCTAAAGAAGGCATGGAAGGGGCCAAAGGGAGGTTTGTTTGTGTTGGTGGCCACGATGTTTGAGGGCGAGGAGGGGGAGCCCCTGTGCTAGCCCTTATGGCCCTGGAGGAGGGTGGAGAAGCAGTGGCAGAGGATGCCCCCCAGTGGATTTTTTGGGAAGGGGGGTTATTCGGTAGTTGATAGTTTTCTTGATTTTTGGCATCTTATCGTCGGTGGTCGAGCTGGAGGAGAAGGTGGTACTTGGTTATTGGGAGGAGGAGGAGCTGATCCTCTATTGATGAACTATTGGATCTCGATATGCCAAGGTCTCCCAAAGTATGTTTGAAGGATGATTATAGTGGCGAAAAGTGTGGTGGTAGGATGGTGTGTAGCCGAGGAGAGTCGCTGCCAACCTCTCGCCTATGCGGAAGGCAGCGTCGATGATATATTTGTTGGAGGCTCTCCAGTACTGACCGACCAAGCCTATAGTTGCACAAAACACAGGAGAGTTAGCAATGCAACAAACATTAGAAAATAAGTTTGAAGAGAAATCATTATTATACTACTGACCTGGGGTATCGGGCTGACAAGGAATGCCGAACTCCTCTTCAGCATGTCCAGCTAGAAATTCAAAAGAATCATCGACCAAGATTAGGTCGTCTGAATGCTTGTCGGAGTTCGAAAAATCCTGGATCAACTCTATTCACTTATCCGTAGACCTCAGGTAATAGACATTGCCTTCCTTATTTGAAGACAAGGAATAACACTGGAATAGCTCAACGAGACCGAAGCTAATATTATAACGATGACTTAGCTCGGCGATCGAATTGAGTATATGGAAGAAATTGATTGATAGATGGGAAGGACATAGCTGAAGTACGACTAAAATCTCCCTAAGGAAGGGTTCGAGGGGGAACCTGATCCCACCCTCAACCACCGATACTAAGGGGAATGGGAATTCTCCATGCTCGGCAGCATGGGGATCGCCAAACTCAAAGAGTTTTATTATGACCGATCGAGGGATACTATACTCCCTCCTAAAAATTCCTAAGGTTTCAGGGTTGACGCACATGTACCTAAACTTACCCATTGGCCGAACTAAGACTCTAAGGGCCTAGATAACGACAAAGTGAGAAAAACTAGAGAAACACCAAGAACACCTAAAAATGGACCTAAGACCCAACCAAACCCAGAATGGGTGAAAATGTTCAGAAGAAACACACGGACTTCGAGCTAAAGGAAAGACGAAGACTAAAAACCCAGAAAGTTGGAAAACGTGGACTAAGTACAAAAGAAAATGGAGAAGTAAGAAGACAGAGGAATAAAGACGACACTAACAACCCAAGAAAAATGAAGGACGAAGATAAAAAAAACTTGAGAAAATATAAAGGACAGGAGCAAAAGGTTCTTGATCAAATGTTCTTGCGCGAAGAGTCCTTGGGGCAGAAGAATCCTTGAACTTACTCTTAAACTGAATGAACAATGGAGTGTTTGCAAGGGAAAGGGTGTGTTGACCCAGATATGAAACCTAGAGGGGGGGGTGAATAGGTTTAAAGGCAAACTTAGGCGCTTTTTGATCTCTTTTAATTCTTGGTTAAGACTTAGATGCGGAAGCGATGTTTAACAAACAAAAGAGTTTGTGCACAATGAAAGTAAATCACATAAGCACAAAAATAAAGAGATAGGGAAGAAGAAGCGCAAACCACGAGACACGAGGTTTATAGTGGTTCGGCCAAATCCCGGCCTACGTCCACTCTCTCAAGCGCACTTGAGTATCCACTAATGGGAAGTGCTTACGGGTGCACTCCAAACCTTTACAAAGGATTTACCGGCCGTCCTTCAACCGAGAAGATTTG